>PVIY010037801.1:0-24387 GCA_004026745.1 Myrmecophaga tridactyla | reverse complement strand
CCCCTCGCTTTCACTAATCACTAGCATTTCAAACTAAGTTTATTTTAACATTTGTTCCCCCTATTATTTATTTTTATTCCATATGTTCTACCTTGTTGACAAGGTAGATAAAAGGAGCATCAGACACAAGGTTTTCACAATCACACAGTCACATCGTGAAAGTTATATCATTATTCGATCATCCTCAAGAAACATGGCTACTGGAACACAGCTCTACATTTTCAGGCAGTTCCCTCCAGCCTCTCCATTACATCTTGGATAACAAGCTGATATCTACTCAATGCGTAAGAATAACCTCCAGGATAACCTCTCGACTCTGTTTGAAATCTCTCAGCCATTGACACTTTGTCTCATTTCACTCTTCCCCCTTTTGGTCAAGAAGGTTTTCTCAATCCCTTGATGCTGAGTCTCAGCTCATTCTAGAATTTCTGTCCCACGTCACCAGGAAGGTCCACACCCCTGGGAATCATGTCCCACGTAGACAGGGGGAGTGTAGTGAGTTTGCTTGTTGTGTTGACTGGAGAAAGAAGCCACATCTGAGCAACAAAAGAGGCTCTCTTGGGGGTGACACTTAGACCTAAATTTTTTTTTTATTTATTAATTTAAAAAATTAACAAACAAAAACATTAACATATCATTCCATTCTACATATACAATCAGTAATTCTTAATATCATCACATAGTTGCATATTCATCATTTCTTAGAACATTTGCATCAATTTAGAAAAAGAAATAAAAAAGACAACAGAAAAAGAAATAAAATGATAACAGAAAAAAAAAGATTACACATACCATACCCCTTGCCCCTCGCTTTCATTGATCACTGGCATTTCAATCTACTAAATTTATTTTAACATTTGTTCCCCCTATTATTTATTTTTATTCCATATGTTCTAGTCATCTGTTGATATGGTAGATAAAAGGAGCATCAGACACAAGGTTTTCACGATCACAGAATCACATTGTGAAAGCTATATCATTGTTCAATCATCATCAAGAAACATGGCTACTGGAACACAGCTCTACATTTTCAGGCAGTTCCTTCCAGACTCTCCATTTCATCTTGAACAACAAGGTGATATATACTTAATGCATAAGAATAACCTCCAGGATAACCTCTCGACTCTGGAATCTCTCAGCCATTGACACTTAGTCTCATTTCACTCTTCCCCCTTTTGGTCGAGAAGGTTCTCTCAACCCCTTGATGTTAATTCTCAGCTCATTCTAGGGTTTTTTTCAATCCCTTGATGCTGAGTCTCAGCTCATTCTAGGATTTCTGTCCCACGTCACCAGGAAGGTCTACACCCCTAGGAGTCATGTCCCACGTAGACAGGGGGAGGGTGGTGAGACTGCTTGTTGTGTAGGCTGGAGAGAGAGGCCACAACTGAGCAACAAAAGAGGCTCTCTTGGAGGTGACTCTTAGGCCTAAGACTTGACCTATCCTTTGTGGGGTTAAGTTTCATATGAACAAACCCCAAGACTAGGGGCTCAGCCTATAGCTTTGGTTGTCCACACTGCTTGTGAGAATGTCAGGAATTCAACTTGGGGAAGTTGAATTTCTCCCCGTTCTCACTGTTCCCCGAAGGGGGCTTTGCAAATACTTTTCCACTCACTGATCAAATCACTCTGGGATTCATCGGGGCATCACTCTGGACAAACCAACAAAATCTCATGTCCAACCTGAGATTCCAAGTACTTATGGTGTTCAATCAAACTATCTACATAAGTTATATTAGGAAATGCACTAGTCAAAATATAAATTTTGTACCAAATAAACATTTTTTGCTTTAGTCTCACACATAAAGTGACATTTTAAAATATTAATTACCATCTATTTTCAGCACCCTGCAGTAATGACATTCCTTTGTTCTTCCTCATGCAAAAACATTTTTAAAATTTGTACATTTAGTCACTATTATTATATACTCTAGGCATTCCTAGATTATACCACCTCAATCTTTAACATCTATCTTTCTTTCTGATTTCATTTATGCCCCCAGCCCTCCTCCCCCTATCATTCTCACATGCAGCTTCATTCAGTGTTTTAACATAATAGTATTACAGTTAGGTAGTATTGTGCTGTCCATTTCTGAGTTTTTGTATTCAATCCTGTTGCACAGTCTGTATCCCTTCAGCTCCAATTACCCGATATCTTACCCTATTTCTATCTCCTGATGGTCCCTGTTACCAATAGAGTAATTCCAAGTATTCCAAGTTTATTCACTAATGTCAGTTCATATCAGTGAGACTATACAGTATTTGTCCTTTTGTTTTTGGCTAGTCTCACTCAGCATAATGTTCTCAAGGTCCATTTATGTTATTACATACTTCATAACTTTATTCTGTCTTAAAGCTGCATAATATTCTATTATGTGTATATACCACAGTTTGTTTAGCCACTCGTCTGTTGATGGACATTTTGGCTGTTTCCATCTCTTTGCAATTGTAAATAATGCTTATGCCCACATATTTACAATTGCCCCAAAGGAAGGTAGGTTTGACATTCTTTTACCAAGACTTAAAAGGCTATCCAAGACATATGCTGGAAAAAGGGGGTTCACACCTCTGCAGAGCGAGCCAGAGATGCACCTGTGAGTAGGGCCAGGATTTTCCATAGAAAACTTTTCAAGTTAGGCCCAGAACCTGAATAAATAATGAGCAACGCTTCAGAGTTCCACTCGGGGAAGCATGGGAACCATGAAACATTTCTAAGTGCTAGTTACCAATTTCTCATTATAGCCATAGATAAATTTCTATGGTATGGAAATACTGAATTTTAAGCTACTGGACCTGCAGCATAAATTAGTTGCAAACTGTGCTCTAAGTTGTTAAATAAAGTGGACTGCAGTAAAGTTGAATTTGGTCAACTACATTTGGTCAGACTTGTGAGAAAAATAATGATTGCACCTTTGTTTCAGTTTGGTAAAGCTGCCAGAATGCAGTATACCAGAAATTAATTGGCTTTGCAAAGGGGATTTATTAAGTTACAAATTTATAGTTCTAAAGCCATGAAAATGTCCAAATTAAGGCATCAACAAGAGATATCTTCACTCAAGAAAGTCCCATCGTATCTGGGGTTTCTGTGTCAGCTGGGAAGGCACATGGCTGGCAGCATCTCCTGGTCCTTTGCTTCTAATTGCATTGCTTTCAGCTTCTGATTCCAGTTGCTTTCTATGTTGGCTCTCCAAACATCTCCAAACATCTGTGTCTTGGTTTCATCCTTCTGTTCTCCAAACATCTAAACTCTCTGCTCTCTGTGTCAGCTCTGAGCTCTTTTTCTTTCTGTAAACTCTGTTAAAGACTCCACTTAACTATTAAATCTCACCTTGACTGGGTGGGGTCATCTCTCCATGGAAGCAATATAATCAAGAGGTCCCACCAGGTCTGCCCCTATGAAATTGGATTAGGATTAAGAGAATATGGTTTTTCTGGGGGCACATAACAGTTTCAAACCAGCACAGGCTTTATGGTAGTTGACCTTGGACTGTTCTTCCTGGTGATAGATGGGAGAATTTTTTGTTGTTGAAGCCATCCCTAGAGACTTGACAGTCTGGAAGAACATATTTGTTTTTCTCTTCTCTTTAGCAACAAGCAAGCACCCAGGTTATCTAAAAGCAGTTTCACTTTAGTAAGATGCATGTTAAAAAAGAGAACCAGAACATGCCCCTTGGTTTTCTTATCTGTAAAATGAAGATCCTAATTGTATCTACCTTACCGTGAAGATTAAATTTGGTAAAACTTGTAGAAGCAGTTAGAAAAATACTTGGCACCTCATAAGCACACATTAACTCTTGCTTCTTATTATTGCTGTTATTGTTTCTTAGAACTCCTGCCTAATTTGACAAAAGTAAGTCTTCCTAACCCCAATTCCACATCATGGGTGGGGTGCAAGGGGTGGTCCTCCAGGAGTAAAGCAGCATTATTCTTGTCCGCTATAACTTAGGGTCTTGTTCACACAGTTTACAGGCTGAGGAAAGACCAGTAGTTAAAGCTGTAAACAGTCTTAGATGGTTTTTGATAGATTTCTACGCAGGCTGGTGAAGAGTGTAACTGGTCCTTTGTAGAGTAGCTATCTTTAGGCTTACTAGGTTGTGGACTAGGAAAATGGTCTGAGAAACTCAGATTTAAAATTTTTTAAGTACAAGTGGAAGATAGCTGTTTAAAGAATGACATAGATACTAATCTGAGTTTATCCATTGTACAGCTAGAGTAGGCAGGTGGGCAAGGTTTCAAACACACCGATCATATTGAACTTTGGACAGTGGTAGGTCCTAGAAGTTTTCACTTGCTACAAGTTTTTTCTTGGTGTGACTTGAGTACTGTAGCGTGAGGCTAGGAGTGTGAGTTTTGCAGTGAGACAGGCCAGACTGACGTCACGGATCTGCCGTTCAGCCAGCAGTGAATACTAGAGCAAGTTGCTCCATCTCCCTAAGCCTCCGTGTTCTTGTCTGCAAAATCACAGTAGTTGCATCTGCTGATAGAGTTGGTGGGAATTTGAAGTAAGAGAAGGCAAATAAAATAATTAGAACTGTACTTGCAGCATTGCAGGTGATTGATAAATGCTAGCTATCAGTGAATTTTTAAATCAATTCTGCATATGTAAATAACTGTTTTCCAGAATCTGAATCTTTTTCCAGGTAAATCTGATCAGAATAGAGCCCAGGGCCTACAAAGAGTGTGAAAACCGCCTATCATTTAGAAAATTGAGAAAGTTGAGCCTCCTTTGAGGACTGTGAGAATCTAGAGTCCCATAATCTCAGGCCTAGATCTGGTCTCATTACTAGTTATAATCAGGAGGGGCAAAAGCCAATTTAAGATAAATAATTTGATAGGCTCCAGGTCACCCTTTCGTATTTACTCTCGAGTATCATATGATTAACCTGGCCAAGATTTTCTTGCTACCTTCTCAAATCAAAACTACAAGTCCAGGGCTCAAGTTTGCCGGACATGGGCCTAATAGACAGCCAGTTTTGAAGAAAATGTAAACAATCTCCTTAATAATCTTAAAACATGCAAAAATAATTTAAGATATAGAAATTTCAGAGAAATAAAAAAAACATAAAAAATAAATGAAAAAATAATTAAAATGGAGAAAGCATAATTTTAAAAGGAAAAAAATTGAGCTTGTAATGAAAGATGTAGTAAAAGAAAACTTTAAAAAGATAAGAACAATGCAAAGATAGAACACAAAAAGAAATAAAAGTGTAAATAAGAACAAAATACTTAAAACAAGGCAGTGCTATAAAGTTATCAGTGTTTTTAAAACATGGTAAAAAAATGTATTATCGGGCGGCTGCCGTGGCTCAGCAGGCAAAGCTCCGACCTGCCGTGCTGGAGGTCTGGAGTTCAATCCCTGGTGCCTCCTGCCCATATGCAAATTAAAAAAAAAAATGTATTATCCTAAAAAATAAAGAATTAATATAGCTGGAAGTAGACAAACAGCATCATCTTTAAGTAGGTCCTCTGAAAGTGGGATTACTGGTTGCTGATAGCATGCATCGAGCAAGAGCCTTTATTGACATTTTTTGGTCACTCCTCACAACAGCTTTAGGTTACAGGTCTTTGTACATTGTTTTGTTGGGGTTTTTTTTGGCATGGCAGCCTCTGGAATTCGAACTGGGGTCTCCCGCACGGCAGGCGAGAATTCTGCTACTGAGCCACTGTTGCACCGCCCCCCAGGTTGCAGGTCTTGTTATCCTCATAGTGCAGACAAGGAAACTAAGTTTGGATAAGTGAACTGCTTTGCTCCAGTAGCAGATGGGGGAGTTGTAATCTGCATCCAGCCTAATATCAAAACCCATGCTTTTATTCTTTATCTCTGTCTGCCTTCCAGGAAACATCATTATCATCACCAATAACAAAGACAATAACAAAATAAATGCCCTGTCCCGTAATTCTGCCCCCTCACCTTGTCAAGATTATCTATCAAATTAGGACAGACTGCCATTCCTAGCCAACGATTTAGCCACAGTTAATGCACAGTGGATAATCCCTGTATCAAACAGCCCATTGGAATGACAATGTGTATTTTCTCCTCCCTTTTATCTTTTATTTATTTATTTTTTTTGCAAAACAGGATGCAATTATTCAAGTACTTACCAAACCTTCCAGTTCGTCTCTACCTATTTCCTTAACCTAGCTACTTTTCTCCATCCTCATTGTCACTACCACATTCTGGCCACGATCTTGTTGCTGCTTGTGTTAGTTTTCGGTGGCCACTGTAAAATAATTACCAGAGACTGGGTGGCTTAAAGTTATTCTCTCAAAGTCCTGGAGGTCAGAAGTCCTAAATGCCTGTCAGTGGGCTGAAGTCGTGGTGTCCACAGCACCACACTCCCTCCGGAGGCTCTAGGGGAGAAGCTGTTCCTTGTCCCTTCCAGCTCCTGGTGTTGCTGCCACTCCTTGGCTTGTGGCTGCTTCACATCAGCCTTCAAGACCAGCATCTCCAAATCTCTGCTTCAGCTTTGCATCGCCTTCTCCTGTGGGTGTAATATCTCCCTTTGCCCCCTTCTTATGAGGGTATGTATGGTTAGTTTAGGGTCCACCCAGTAACCCAGGGTAACCTCCTACCTCAAAATCCTTAACTTTACACATCTACAAAGACCCCTTTTCTGCCATATGGGGTGATACTCATTGATTCTGGGAATTAGAGCATGGAGATCTTTTGCTGGGCCATTTTTCAGCCTGCTACACTCCTGGACTTTTGCAGCCAGGACCTGGGCTGCCTGTCCTCGTCCCTGCAGCTCACGTTCCTTTAAACATGCAGATCCGATGTATCACTGTCCAGTGGCTGCTGTGGCCCTTGGGACCAGGTCCCAGTTCCCTGACATGGCCTGAGATGACCTTTACCTTCCCATGCTTTTCCTTCCATGTTATATTGCAGCCGTGCTCAACTTCTTCCACATCCTTGAAGGAGCCACATTCACCCTGCCCTCCTCAGCCTGCCACTCCTGCATCTCTTTTCGTTTGGCTCTCTCCAGAGCAGCATTCAGTTCTCATTTAGACTTTGGGCTTGACTTGTTCAGGAAGGCTGGCACTCCCTTCCTGGGTGAGGTCACCTGCTACTTGTTCCTGTCACGGCACTTACCATAAAACATTGTCATGTGCCCACCTGGTTCACAGGATGCATCCCTGCACCTAGCATGGTGCCAGGCACACAGTCAGTGCTTAACAAGTATTTGTTGATGAGAATACCCACAGAGGGGAGCCTCCCCACCCTGCCCAGAATACTGCTGCAACAAGGAACACTTGTCCACTCTCGTTGGAGAGGATTGCTTACGTGAATGCCCACAGTTCCCACAGATGTTCAATTTTAAGCAAAAATCAAGAATTATGTAATTATGAGATCAAAGAAAAATTTTCATGCCTATTATTCTGCTTTCTTTCAGGCCATTCCTGTGTTTCTCACGTTGCATAATGTAGCTGAAGTTATCGTCTGTGGGTACCAGAAGTGTTTTCAAAAAGAGGTAAACAATGGCACAAAATGCAAGTTTTATCCCCATTGCTTTAAATTTCAAAGAAGCGCTGTTTGTTGTTGTTGTTGTTGTTATTTGTTTGTTTGCTTTGGTTTGCTTTTATTTTTATGGTCCAAATTAATGTCTACCTCTTCCTGCCACCTATTTCCCAGTGGGACTAACTGTCAGTTAGTTATATTTTAACTGTCAGTGATTATATTTTAGGGATGACAGTTTTGAAATCTGTGCCAGTCAGGGTTTTCCAGAGAAACATATATATATATATATATGTATGTGTGTATGTATGTGTACGTATATATGTGTGTATATGTTAAGAGATTCATTCTAGAAATTGGCTCATGTGACCATAGGGATTGGAAAGTCTGAATTCTGTAGGACAAGCCACCAATTGGAAAGTCTGATGAAGGTGAAGTTGAATTCCCTAGGAGAAGCTGGCTGGCTGAGGTGGAGATGGAAATTCTTCTTTCTGACTGCTGAAATCCTCAGTTCTCACTTTAAGCCTTCCAACTGAATGGGAGTGATTTCTGTCATTGCTGAGGGCAGGTTCCTTTGTTGATTGTAGATGCAACCATCCATAGATGCAATCAGCTGGCTAATACTTTATGTCCATCTATAAAACACCCTCACAATAACAATCAGGGCCATGCTTGCTTGACCAAGCATATGGACACCATAACCCAGCCAAGTTGACACGTGAAATTAGCCATCACAACATCCCTCCTGTTCTAGTTTGCTAGCTGCCGGAATGCAATATACCAGAAACGTAATGGCTTTTAAAAAAAGGGAATTTAATAAGTTGCTAGTTTATAGTTCAAAGGCCAAAAAAATGTCCTAATTAAAACAAGTCCAATCTAAGGCATCCAGGGAAAGATACCTTGGTTCGAGAAGGCCGATGAAGTTCAGGGTTTCTCTCTCAAGTGAGAAGGCATGTGGTGAACACAGTCAGGGTTCCTCTCTCATCTGGAAAGGCATGTGGCGAACATGGCGTCATCTGCTAGCTTTCTCTCCTGGCTTCCTGCTTCGTGAAGCTCCCTAGGAGGCGTTTTCCTTCTTCATCTCCAAAGGTCACTGGCTGGTGGACTCTCTGCTTCTTGTGGCTACATTGTTCTGCTCTCTCTTAATCTCCAGCTTTCTCCAAAATGTTTCCTCTTTTATAGGATTCCAG
The DNA here is from genome assembly GCA_004026745.1 of Myrmecophaga tridactyla. Lineage (NCBI taxonomy): Eukaryota > Metazoa > Chordata > Mammalia > Pilosa > Myrmecophagidae > Myrmecophaga > Myrmecophaga tridactyla. Next base: position 15,747 of record PVIY010037801.1, on the reverse strand, counting down.
TAAACTAATCAAGACCTAACCGAATGGGTGGAGACACGTCTCCACCTAATCCAGTTTAACAGCCGTTCTTGATTGAGTCACATCTCCAGGGGGATGATCTAATTACAGATTCAAACATACAGTTCCGAATAGGGATTAGAAGAAACGGCTGTCTTTACAAAATGGGATTAGGATTAAAACGTGGCTTTTCTAAATTACATTCATCCTTTCAAAGTGATAACTCCTCCAGACACCCATGGGGATGCTTGTTGACCGGAACAGAACTCAACTCTAGACCGGGTTGGAGCCAATCCTCGGGGTACAGAGGAGAGTTGAGCTAGCGAGGGAAGCAAACCCTCTGACAGCTAATCTCAGTCTACATGTTCATGTTATGGTAGGGGTTGACCCAGCGTGCTAGGAGCATTAGCCCACCCTGGGGGGTCAGCTTTTCTTTCCATCCCCAGCTCTACTTCAGCCCAGCTGGAGAGGTTCCTCCACCTCCCGAGCCCCTGTCTGTGAAGAGGTAATGATGGCACTGATGCATAGAGCTGAGGGAACTCAGTGAGACGCGGGTGTGAAGTGTTGTGAACAGTCTCGGGCTCATCCTAGGCTATTATTATTATTTATATTTCCCTGCTCTCTGCCCATTTGAAATGGTTTCATACCGGCTTTGGAGGACTTTTAAACCATAGAGAGGCTGGTTGGCGCTTCAGGAGGGCTCTTGCGGGTGTTCAGGACAGGTGTCCTTCCTGGGCCGAGGCCTCTCCTGGCACCTGTGCTGCCTCGTGTGCTCCCCGTAAATGTGCTCAGAGTTGTCGGGGGACCGACTCACGTGGACCCAGCTCTGGGAAGGTGTGTGCATAAAACAAACAGCCCGACAAAGCAGGAGAACCAACAGGCCCCCTTTCTGCTTGCACAGGTGCCTTCATCTACGTGGCTTTTGCTGGCACCTACACCTTTGTCACTCTCTTCCTAGACTCTCTTGACCCCGGGGCTTCGTGGCCTGCTCCTTGCCTGGCTCCCTTCCCCTCCTCACTCTCCCTTCCCAGCCTCCTGTCCTCCTCTCTGGTTTCCTTTGTCGGTCCCGAATGTCCTTCGAGGACTCCACTTAGGAGTCCCTTGTTCTCCGGCCACGCCATGGTCTCAGCTTCTTTTGTCTCATGGTGATGCCCTGTCCCCTCCTGCAGCCCTGTCCTCTGCCTCTCCACCTGGCTGCTCGAGCTGCCTTCCCTCAGCCCTCATGAGTCCTGGGCTAGGATGAGGATTGTCTTCTCTACTGCCGTGGCCCGGATGGCACGGGAAGCCCCAAGCTGCCGGGCAGATGTGCCGCTGCGCCCTGCTCCGTCCCCTGCTCTCTTTCCTGTGACCCATCAGCAGACCTCTTCAAGCACCCCTCCTTCACTCCATGTGCACCCCTTTTTACCTCCATGTTCCCATGCCACATGGGACTGAGATTCCTCAGAGGCTTCCTATTCATGAAATGGAGCCTTTTATATGAATTTAAACACCAAGATTATAGAGACAGGTTCAGGCATCTCCACAGTGTTTCTTCCTAATGGGCCAGTCCATTCAGGAAACCAAGTTATGAATCAGACCAGGGCGAGTATGAGATGCAGGGGCTTGGAGGGTCCTCAAGGGGTGTTTTCACCGGGCAGGGGACCCTCCTCCACTCTGGAGACTGGGCCAAACACTAAAATATTTCCCATCTTAACTCCATTTCATCACTGACACAGAGCAAGATCATTTCTTGTTGGGGAAAGTTCAAAAACAGTTGAATAAGCTAACTTTTTAGTTATTAAAAAATATTTTTTTCATTTATGAATGTAATATAATATAAGTTATACAAAATGCAGAGGGAAAACAACCACCCCAGAAAGCAACTGTGATTCTGTATCCCAGAGGTCGCCACTCTATTCTCTTCGGATGTTTTTCTATGTACATCTACAGACATATTTACACAAATGATAGTATACATCCTATTGTTCCATTTTACACTTTATCAGTTCATGTCATCATTCTGCTGAGGTCAACACAATTTGTTGACCAGTCTGTACATGTGGACGTTAGGTGGTTTAGCACTGAACTCTGCCCTGCAGTAGAGAATCCTGTGATGTGTTCTTGGCAGACATGACTAACGTTCCTGAGCAGACAGCGTGGGGTCACCACGGAGAGGTGACATGCCGTCTGACAGGCTGCTACCTGTTAACCTCCAGCAAGGGCTGTTTTGATCGCCTTTTGTGTGTGTCAGGTGCTACTAGAGTCAAGTTTGCACAGTAATGTTGTGACCTCATTCCAAGAATGTAAGAATAGGTTCCATCTGGAGCATCTAGTTCATTTTTACCCTCCATAACTAGTTCTTTGGGTATTGCACATGTGTGCACAGACATGATTTGGCCTTACCGTAATGTGTGGCTTGTGGAATTCACCTTACTATTCTGTATTTGTTTATCAAGTTACTTTGCATAAAAATTAATATTCATATATTGCTATTTGTTCATTCATTCAATTGTTGCACATTTATTAAGTACATACTCTATGTCAAACTTAGAGTATGTTTGTGATCTAAAGCTACAGAGATGTAGAAGACACATTTATTACCCTCTCAAAACTCCAAGTTGAATGAGTTTAAGAAACACCTTGGGGTACTCATAATACGTCACGTGGACTGAAACAGAGACGTGAGTTCTAGACCATGAGTCTGTTTGGGAGATCAGCCAAGGTTCCTGCAGGGGCTGGGCTTGAGCTGAGTCACACTGACAAATAGGAATTTCCAAGGAGAAAGGGCACCCGGCAGAGGAAATGATAGGTGAAGGTTTGTGGCCTGAAGGGGCCTGGGGCGGTTCCTGCGGGACCCTGGGGCTGCCTGGGGAGAAGAGAAGAGTACGGTCAAGCCAGAACACCTGGGCTCTGACCCTGTGGCCTTGGGTAACTTACTAGTGCCTCAAGTTTTCTCATGTGCTGAGTGGGAGAGCCACGCCCCTGGCCCCGTGATTACGTGGGGAGTACTCAGCACAGAGTAGCCCTCAGAGTAAGCAAGCTGAGCTACGGGGACGTTAGCGAGTTCTTTTCATTAGTACTTATTACTTGTTATTTTTGAGTGAGGGGCCTGGAAAGGGGAGTACCCTGGCGGGGTGATGGAGCTCAGGAATGAATATGGTGCTTGTTTTTATTCTCCACTTCTCAGATTCTGGGCTCCTGCAGTCAGAAGCAGTTTAAAATAAGAAAAGAATCCAAGAGTCTCCTCTGTGGGGTGGATGAACTCTTGCAGGCATGGGAATGCTTTCCGGAAATGCAAGCCCTGGACAGTTAGTAGTTCTAAGATATTCATGGAAGAGCTTGCCTTTGTCTCTCTCCTCTCCACACCCTGTCTTCCACTAGACTGTTGAGGGCTCAGTTATCTGGAGCTTGGAGCCTTTTAGTGGCATTCTCCCAGAATGGGGGCAATTATTCAGGTATTCCAAGCCAAATCCCCTTTGCCCGCCAACATCTCTGCAGTTAAGGGATAACTGATAATCCCCACAAGGTGGCAGTAGAGTCAAGGATGGCCCTTCCTGCTGTGCTTTGCGGGAGCAGGATTTCACCAAGATAAAGGATCGGATTCTAAAGTGTCAAGCCACAGCTTTGGATACAAATAGAATCTGTTCATTAAAACAGTGAAACTCGGTTATTTAGCAACACATGAGAACCTAAGATAACCTTTATAGCAAGACACATGTTTTTCTGATCAGCTGTTTACTTTTTAACAATATGTTTATACTTCACCCTATCTGAATTTGTTGTTTGTCCTCAGCTAGCCAAATAATTCATCTGAAATGTTTAGAAATAATCTGTTATCCTGCCTGTCCATTTCCCTGATTCAATATTTTTAAAATCTGTGCCATTCTCTGCTATAACTGCCTTCCCGGGGGCAAAGGACTAATGCCCTTAAATGCACTAATTTAAAGGAATGGACGAGGTACGAGTCCAACGTTCCAATCTCTTCATTTCTGGGAGCTTTAAAGATCACGTTCGATCTGCCGTTGTGAAAAAGAACCTTTTCTTCTCTCTAGGATGGCGCAAAGTGGCCCTTCTTTTTTCTGTTTCGTAATTTACACATCATATCAGATAATTTAGAGCACTGTTCAGAGTCAGAGCTGGATTAATGAAAAGAATATTTAAAGAGACAGGACTGGAATAGAAATTGAACAAGAGCTTAAGCAGGTTGCATCAATTTCTCACTTTCTTTTCTTCAAATATAATACGTATATTTGAAACTTAGTTTCGAGGGTGCTATGAGAATTGCTTGGCAAGAATGGTAATTCTGCACATCCAGTGGGCTTTGCTGAAGTGACTCAGCTCTAGAAGTGAGTCATCCTTCATTTGGGCCCAACCAAGTGGAAGCCTCAGTAAACAACAAAGTGCAGCAAGCTGTTAAGCCCCTTAATACACTTACTCATAATTTATTTTTCTCCTGATTTAAATGTTTTCTTTTAAGGAAAAAAAATATTTAAAGACTAATTATAAGTCTCTTTACTTTCATACAGAAAACTTCTCCTATGAAGATTTGTAGGTAAGTTAAAAAAAAAAATTCTAAAATATAAGGTTTTACCTGGTTTTAAACTCTGATGACAGACCGTTGAAAATTCATACTCTGGGAGCTGGCAGAGGAATTTATTATAAACATCCCTATTTTGTGTCTTATTCAACAATCTCTCCCTTTTATTCTGGAATATTTTATTCCTAAGGGGAAAACAAAGAAAACAAACCCGTGTCGGATTGCAGCTGTCAGTGCCCAAAACTTTACTTACAAGTACTTGTGCAATACTGATGGAGAGTGAAAATGAAAAACATGAAAATGTCTTAAATTTTTTTCCTTTTTTTTAGTTGTAGAATATATTTCAGTGTTTGACATGGGTTACAGTTCCACAGTTTTAGGTTTTTACTTCCAGCTCCTCTAAGATACTGGAGACTAAAAGAGATATCAACTTAATGATTCAGCATACTCATTTGTTAAATCCTATCTTCTCTGTATAACTCCATCATCACCTTTGCTCTTTCTGTCTCTCTCTTTAGGGGTGTTTGGACTATGCTCATTCTAACTTTTTCATGTTGAAAGGGTCTGTCACTAATATGGGATAAGGAGATGAAACAATCTGATATTCTAGAGAGGCTGGGCTAGATTTCAGGACTTATCTGGTCCAGGGACCCATCTGGAGGTTGCAGGTTTCTGGAAAGTTACACTAGTACATGGAACCCTTGTGAAAATGACTTAAATTTTTTTAAATAGTTTTTTCAGCTTATTGGGGTTTTAAGGTTCTCTGTATTGTGAAAAGCCCTGTCCTACAAGTTAGGGACTCTGCATTGTAGCCCCAAGCCATAACAAAAATGATCATGGGCAGGTTTCATAACCCTGCAGGCCTGTTTCCTCAGCTGAAGCATGAGCTGGGCTGGACTCCCTGGAAAGTCCCTCTAGTTCCAATATTCGAATCCCAAACTGAGAGCCTTGTTTTCGGACTGCTTCCTGCTTCCTCTCTAGTAGCTAAGAAACTGAGTCCTGTAGATAGAAAACCAAAAGAGGCACTTTGATATGTGGATTTAGGAATTTTTGTTTCATATATTTCTGGGCTTTTATCCAAACCTTTTTTATTTTTTTTTTTACTTTTGTGACTGTCTGCTACTTGAAGAAACAAACTGTTGGGACTCATCATCTTGTTTAAAAGAAGATTAGCTGATGTGGAGGAGAGGCATTTAGGCCACTAATCCCTGATATAATCAGGGATTGTGCAGGGCACAGTTTGGTGGGAAACCCAGCAGCTCTCTCATACCACGTGGTGTCTTCCCTCCCTCCCCAACCCCAAGGATTTGTCTGTGTGAGGGGCGTGCTCACACTCATTCCCTGTGAATGGGGACTGGAACTATTGTCTGTAAAGCCTCCTGCTACAGGTAGACACTGGATCCATTACCATTCTCCTCCCTCTCCCCTGCCTAGTCCTCTTCAGTCCCAGGAAACCCTGACACACTCCGCCCTGCTCAGCCCTCCCCTCCCGTGCCTTTGAGCATCCCACAGTCCAGTCCTGGTCCCTGCCGAGGCCATTTGCCTGTGTGCCTTGGCAGCTGGTGAGGCCGTGGGAGCAGGGTGGCGGGAGCGGGCGGGGCCTCGTGTCCTGTGCACAGGCTGCCCTGTGCTGTCCTGAGCCTCGCAAGGCTGTGGATCTCAGCTCTGAGGGTTCTGCAGGGTCAGATCTCCTGCCTCGGCCCCAGCCTGCCATACATTGTGTTGGGAATGCCCCTACTGCAATTACACGTGAGGACGTCAGAGGCGTGGGCACAAGGGACAGAACTGACTAGCACAGTCTTTTCAGTGTATCTGGTTATAAATATGGGGTTGTTGTATGTTACAGATATTTCATATATATGTATATATGAAATATCTATAGAACATGGAATTTATATCTATATATATAGACTATGTGTTGATATGAGTGTTAAATGACAAAGTCTCCTGAAAGTGAAAATGCTGTATTCAGTGTTTTTGTTCATGCCTTTGACCCTTTGCAGTGAACTGCTTAATGGGATGGTGAGGGGGGCAGGGCCCAGCAATATTTATGTTGCTGCATTTATAATACGGAAAGGGAGAGAGAGTGTGTGCTGGTTTGGGCATTGTGCTTCTGGCACCTTCTTTAAGGAGGAGAGGATGATTTGGGAAAGCTAGAGGGCAAGATCTTTTAGTATTTGAGACTTAGAAGAGACAGACTAATCCTATGTAAGATAATAGTATCTTCAGATGTTAAAATCAGAACCAAAAGATAACTCCAAATCGACTTTCTAATGAATTGAGGGCAGCTCTCTGCAAACATCCATGATAAGCAATGCTTCTTTTTTGGACAAGATTTTTCATTGTGGAAATTTCTAAACAAGTATATGAGTAGACAGCAGAGTGTGACGAAGGCCTGTCCCACTGCCCAGCGGCAGCTGTTATCAACTCACGGCCCCACCTACATCCTCATGTCATTATTATTTGGAAGCAAAGTCCAAGCATCATAGCATTTCATCTGTAAATATTTCATTATCTATAAGAGGTTTCTCGAATAACCCTTTTTATTTGGGGAAAAAAACAGATTTAAACCTACAGAAAAGTTGCAAGAATATACAGTGAAGTCCCGTATACATCTAGATTCACCAGTGATAACATTTTTTGCCTTCGCTTCATCTCTTTCTCTCTAGATAACAGATAGATGAGATACACACAAAATATGTAAGAATATGTACATTTTATTCTTATATTTTTCTGAACCATTTGAGGAGAAGTTTCAGAGATCACACCCTTGATGTCTGGATACTTCAAAGTTTATCTAAAAAAGCAGGACAATCTCTTATATAACCACGGTGCAGTCCTGTCATTTAGAAATTTTAACGTGTGATAATACTCGTGTCTGATGTACGATCCATGTTCAATTTTGCATGTTATCTCAGTATTTTATAGCAGTGTTTTTCCTCAAAGGTGCCATACCCCTTCCGTATCCTGTCATCTGGAACGGCTGCTCAGCCCTTGTCTTTGATTGCGTTAATGTTTTTGAAGGGCCCTGACCTGTGGTTGTGGGGACTGCCCCTGAATTGGGGTTTATCGCATGATTCGATTCCAGGCCACTGTGCCTGGCAGGAAAACCGCCTCTGGGTGTTGGGCGCCTCCGCGTGCCTCATGATGGGAGGCGCTGGTGTGGCTCCCCCGTTACTGGAGGCGCCAAGTTCCGTCATTGGGGGTAGTGTATAGAAGACGGGAATGTGTGTTCCATGATGTTTGCTTTTTGTTTCGGGCACCACTGTCATCTGATTGCCCAGTTTTCTGCTAATATACTTTTCACAGGCTGTAGTTAAAAAAAAAAGAACAAAACTCCTTTTCATTTGTGTTCAGCAGGCACACTGTTTTTCTTGATTGACCCAGTTTGGGTTTTGCAGATGCCCTGCAAGTACCTCTCTCTTCTCCGACCCGCTGAGCAGGGGAGGAGGGAGCCTCTGGAGATCAGAGGGGCACACAATTGGAAATTTCCTGGTGGTCGGTCCTTAGAGGATGAAGAGAGTAGCTGGGCTGGGTTTTGCAGGGTCGTTGCCTCCTCAGAGTTCCAATCAATGTATTTCCGCCTCTGCACTCTGGGTGGAACCCTTTGATGTGGAAAAGTAAAGTCTTGGTGTTTTATCTCCTTCCCCTAGTGCCTTCTTCCTCCTGGCTGCGGCAGGATGCCTTCCCTTCAGCGACTCCCAGGTAACTTCAGATAAACTCATTTTGCCTTTAAAATATCTTTTACTCTCTGGAGCCTATGTGCCTGCATAGAATTATCCAGTCCTTTCTCTTAGAAGCAGGCTAACCCTGGCCTCGGGGAAAGCATTCAGCAGCTTCCAGGTGGGTGCCTTCTGGCATCCTCGTACCTTTTCCCCCCCGCCCTCTGCCTTCTCCCCACGGCAGTGAGGGCCTGGAGCTCTTCCCTCTGGGTGCTGGGTGGCGTGCAGGCTGTGCCCTGCGCTCAGGGTCAGTGAACCTGACAGCAGACCAGGAACCTGCAAGCCGGCATTGCCCCAGCTGCGGACCCTGAGGCCAAGTTGTGTTTTCTCTCCTTCAGAGGGCTTCTGTGGGAGAGATTTTCGCTTTGTTTTCCTGAGCCCAATTTATGTTTTTCTCTAAAGATCCATCCCCACCCCCAGAAGGTATCTCATTCCTGGATTTCTTTTCTTCATTTTTTCCTCCCTCTTTTTCTCCATCAGCATTTTTTATATTCACTGAGCATGAGGCATGGAGCCAGGCCCTGGGGGCCCCAGGAAGAAGACCTGTCCTTGTGCAGACAGAAGTCGGAATCTAACTGAGAGTAAAGGAGAGGGAGTCAGCCCAGTAAATGCATAATAATCACATAGGGCTGTGACCAGGGAGGGGTCCCTTTGAAGACTTGGGGGACCCAGGAAGTCAGAACAGCTAACAATGATAGGGCGCCTTCTGCGGCCAGGCTCTGCCCATTGCCTTGTCTCATTTGCAGTCTCACGACCATTCCCTAAGGGCAGGGTCTGTTATCTCCATTTCACAGTGAAACAATAACAGGTCCAGAAGGTCACCAGCTAACCAATAAGTGGGGATTTTAGATCTTAACCCAGATCTTTCTGATGCTGGAGCCAGACTCTGCTTACTGGACCTAAATTTTGGAGGATGAGGAGGAGTTGGCTGGGAGAAGAAGGCAGGCATGGACAAAGTCTTGGAGGGGTCATGAGAAGTCTGTGTTTCAGCTTTGTGGAGCTCCCACTCGTGTCTCCCTGAGCCTAGCACCTGCCCTCCTGGGGGTGGGGGTGGGAGGTCAGAGACAGATAAAGAGTAAGGAAAATACAGAGTGCATCGGATGATGCTAAGTCCCATGGGGGAGATTCAGGAAGGGCAGAGAAGGGTGAGGTGGTGGGGGAGGCAGTGGTGCTTGGGGTGGTGTAAGTAGTCCCCTTTCTCTGAAGAGAGGATGGTGGGTGCCTCTGGGCGGGGGCTTGCCGTAGGGGTCCTTCGTCATGAAGTCACTGGAGGACTGTTGAATGGTTTTAAGGAGCAGATGACACCATCCGATTTGCCTTTTAGGAACATACTTTGCGGTGTGGGCGGAGGGGTGGGGCTGGAGGCAGAGTCTGGCGGGGAGATGTTGGAAGCACCTGGGTGAGGACTGAGGTGGGACCACCAGGGCCCCAGGAATCCTGTTCTTGCCCCCCGCCCCCGTCAGGTGCATTGACTATCAGGGTTTACCGTTGTGGCCCTTGGTCCTTGTTTGTCTGTACTTATCGCCATTTCTTTCTTTTACCCTGTGTTCCAGTTTGATCCAGATGGATATTTTTGGGCTGTAATTCACTTTTTCTGTGTAGGTAAGTTTTAAAAGAATGTCGGTTTAAATAAATCAGGTGATTATTTCGACCTTAGAGTTCATCCACTTTTCAGTGACCCTGGACAACAGGAGAATTAAATTCATGGTGTCAAGATCCAGACGAAATGGGCATTTCCTGGTTTGATTTTTCTGTTTGGCGTTTTTCCTCAAGTGTTTCCACCTCCCGCATAGTTTCCTCTTTTTGGCGCCTAAAATGAACTTGCCGTGGCTCAGGGTTGCTTTAAATTGTGGGAGTACATCTAGGAATTTGCATCATAAGCATTTTCTTTCAACAATATAACCTCCCAAATTTAAGCAGGTTAAAAATAAAACATCTGGCTATTACAAATCATTATATTAAATGCTTCCTGTTTGTAGTCTTAGGGGAAAACTATAGCACCCTGACTGTTATACACAGTGCAGAAATCCAGGGGTGCTTCCCTTCTCATGCACATCTCATAAAGGAAATAAAAACCTCCTTTAGTTGCATCCTTCCAAGGATCACGAAGTGTCTCTTGCCCAGCACTCTCCATGAGCCACTGTAAGTACTGAAAAGCATCATGACTGAGGATTGTGGAATTCTCATCCTTGCAAACCTCCCAAAGCGCTGCCGTCTGAGGGACGGGCGTGGCCCTGCAGGACAGTGGGGCCTTCTGCTTTGTGGACGTGGTGCTTCCTGTGGACACGCGGGATACTGTGTGACAGTGACATCTGCTGTTTCCTTTTCAGGGGCTTATAAGATACTGCAGAAGACCCAGAAGCCTACCTGGTTAAGGTAAACCACCCAAGTTTTGTGAGTTGTTGCTTGGTCCAGGGGCAGGAGTAAAATCTGTGAAGGCATGAGATTCCTCCATTCACCTAGAGACTCCAGCACTGGGGTGTACTGGGGGTGGCAGACCCTGCATGCATAGCCACGGGGGGCTGGGGTACACCAGGCTAGAAGGTATCTGCTGTCAAGGATTTGTAGGGAGACGTGGAGGTCTCGAGCCCCTTCCTCCAAGGGCAGTAGTTTAGATGCCATTTTATGACATCGATGTCAGATCCCTTGGGCCCCAATTTATGACCTTTAGGTCACAGCTACTACAACTTTTTTTTTCCTATTTCGCCCATCCCGTCCTAACTTCATTCAGTTTCAACCCAGACATCTCTCGGTCACTAGCTCTGTTTCTTGGGTAAAATGGGACGTTGGTTGCCACCAGTCCATGGAGTGGCCTTGGGGACTGTGAATGAAAAAGGGAGGCTTCAGGCCCTGGGTGGGACTGCAAGGTCCCCTCTCTGCCCCGCTTGTAGCTGAGTCGAGGGGTGCTGACCTGCCTGAGACTTGAATGCAAAGATCCACAGGGCACCACTTCCGGGGAAAGTGTGTACACTTTGACAGTGTGTCCTTTCCGTCTGTCTCCTGCCTTTGGTTCTTCTAATAAAGTGTTTTTACAGTAAGAAGCCAGGTAAATTTGAGTTTGAATTTGAATTTCAGATAGACAACAAATAATTTTTTTGGTTTAAGTTAGTTCCATGCAGTATTCGGAGCATACATATATGTTTTCCTTTATCTGAAATGCAAATTTATTTGGGCTTGTATTTTTTTATTTGTCTTGTATTTTTATTTGTCAAATGTGGCCACCCTCGAAGCCAGTCCAGGGGCCTGAGATAACTGGCACTCCACTAAAGTGGCACCAAAAGCCATGGGAAGTAAGCACAGAGGGAAATGTGTTTGATTGTACTAAACTAGGAAACGCTTTTTGAAAATGAGCCAGGAACTGGTTTTGAATATAAAATACTCTTCATACTATTGATTAATAATTTATAAATGCCATCACTTATACATAGATATAATTCAATAGAGGATAATTACTATTTTATGTATGTTAAACACTTCCAGTATTTCACGTTTTATCTTTTGTTTTTTTCTCTCTCATTCCTTAGTGACATTGACCAGCAGTACTTGAATTATATATTCAGGTAAAATGTAATTTACATTTTTCAAAGAATAACTCATATCTTTCTTGAGCTAATGAATTTTTATTTGCCACTGATATTCTGATTGGGGAGTTTTGAGCCAATGTGCTTGCTGGGAAGGCAAGTTAAATATTTGTGAGCTGACCAGAAGTTGAAGAAACCAAATAGCAGTCTTACCCTTGGACCAAAAGAGGCCTCTGCCTACAGAGAGATGCACCCCTCCCTATGGGGCGTGGAGTCTGTAAGAAAAGGGGGCATTTCTTCCCTGAACCCACACTTTCCTTTTGAACTGTGCCTTGGAATTCCCACACAAGTGGCCCTGAGCTCCACTCCAGACCCTCCAAGGGAGTGGAGCTTTCTAACTCATCTCTAGGTCCAAGGGGTGTCCAAAGAGAGGCTGTTAGGGGGAGGGGCTGGCAGGTTGAGATGTACACACCCATGTGTCTTTGGGGTGCAGGATGGAGACTGGGGTGGAAAGAGAAGGGGGGGTGCACTGGGAGCCAGAAGCCAGGGGGCGGATCTCCCCATCCTGCCACATTCTGGCATGAAGCTCCAAGGACTCTAAGAATTCTAAATTCTTAGAATTTAGACTTCCTCCTAGGTTGGTTTTTTTTTAATGTGTCTGCTCTAAAAGCTTACAATCTAAGCCCATGTTTTCTTTTTTTTTTTTTAACAACAAACAAGCACATTCTTAACCATATGATCATTCCATTCTACATATATAATCAGTAATTTACAATGTCATCACATAGTTGTATATTCATCATCATGATCATTTCTTAGAACATTTGCATCGATTCAGAAAAATATTAAAGAGAAAACAGAAAAAAAATCATACATACCATATCCCTTACCCCTCCCTTTCATTGATTACTGGCATTTCAATCTACTAAATTTATTTTAACACTTATTCCCCCTATTATTTATTTTTAATCCATATGTTTTACCCCTGTATTGATAAGGTAGATAAAAGGAGCATCAGACACAAGGTTTTCACAATCACACAGTCACATTGCAAAAGCTAAATCATTATACAATCATCTTCAAGAAACATAGCTACTGGAACACAGCTCTACATTTTCAGGCAATTCCCTCCAGCCTCTCCATTAGTCCTTAACTAAAAAGAGGATATCTATTTAATGCGTAAGAGTAACCTCCAGGATAACCTCTCGACTCTGGAACCTCTCAGCCATTGACACTTTATTTTGTCTCATTTCACTCTTCCCCTTTTTGGTTGAGAAGGTTTTCTCAATGAGTCCCAGCTCATTCTAGGATTTCTGTGCCATGTTACCAGGGAGGCTTACATCCCTGGGAGTCATGTCCCACTTAGAGAGGGAGAGGGCAGTGAATTTGCTTGTCGTGTTGGCTGAGAGAGAGGCCACATCTGAGCAACAAAAGAGGTTCTCTTGGGGGTGCCTCTTAGACCTAATTTTAAGTAGGCTTAGCCTATTCTTTGTGGGGTTAACTTTCACAGGGGAACAAACCCCAAGATTGCCTCCCAGGTTGTTTTGAAGGTAAATTTTTACAGTGGGATGGAGTTTTGGGCCTGGTATATAACTTTGAAATATTAGACACATGGTATATGAATTTTCTGTTGTTCTCTTGCCCTAAGCCCAGCAAAAGGTGCAGTGGGCCTGTCAAATAGAATAGCTGAGGAGTGCGCTTGGCTTCAGGTTATCTCAGCCTGTGCACTGCAGGGACCTCAGTGAGAAACAAGTGAGATTTGCTGTTGGAAACCCAAGTTGACCTAATGCAACTGCATTAAATAAAAAGAACCATGGGTGAAGGCATGCTTTTCAGCATTTGGTCATGCTTATTCCTGGAGGAAATTACTTGGCCTAAAACATTCAACATGAGCTATATTGTCCATTTGGAGGTAAAAAAACTAATAAATAGCTTGGTATTTATTAAAACACCTTTTTGAAAGCAGGATTCACCCCAAGCATGGCAGTGGGCCTTTTTGGTACTCAGCTAAAAACAGTCATTAGTTCTATCTTGCTGAGACCCACCATGCCCCACCAGCTAGCTGCCTTTTCAGGAGGCCTTTATGAAGGCTCTTGGTTTTTCAAACGTTCCTTTGACATTGGGCCACTGTCCTTTTTCTCCACAGTACTTTTGGCCAAAGCATGCAGCAAAGGAATTGGGCTATGGGAAACTCAGCCTTTATGACCCACAGCTAATTTTTCTGTTCTCTCCTCCCTCCCTCCTGCTGTTTTGTTCTGCTGCGAGGGTATTTTCTGCCTGTGAGCCTGAGGCTTGTGGCTTGCTGGCAGAGACTGTGGCACAGCCTGCTAAGCCAAGATTCCACTTCCAAGTCTTCTTTCAGTACAAATGATGGAGCTGTGTGAACCACGACAGGACCACTGTTCCATCTCTCCTTGGCACTGAGCACTGAGGGGCTCAGCGTCCAGCAGGTCCAGTCTGCTCTAATTTATGGGTCAGCTCTGCTCGTGTGTGCCAGCCCAGAGTACCACCTGCCAGGGCAAGGCATCGGTCTGAGCTCTCAGTTTTTTGAGAGAGGCTGGGAGTTGGGAGGTTCTATACCTTTGACCCACACTCTTGTTTTCTTGAGGGTATATTTGCTCCCTGCCCTTAACTTGAGCCTTGTTGGTGCTTCTAATATAGGTTGAGGTTATGGCACAAGATGGGAGGGGGGGCGGGGGGGAAGGAAGAAGGAAAGAATAAAGGGAAAGGAAAATAAAATAAAAACAAAAAGAATAAAGAAAATGGTTGTCTATGGGGTTGAAAATAAGTGGAACTTCTAAAATTGGGTATGGCTTTAATTTGCATTTGGAGGCATTTAGGTAATTTATTAAGAATGAATATTATGAGGTGCACACCTAGCATCTTTTATTTTTAACATGAGGCAGACACCAGTCTCACTTAGTCCGTTAAATAGAAGATTACCAGAATGTTGTCTGTTCACACACCACCTCCTTATTTTGCAGATGAGATTTTTTTCCCTGTGTCAAGGGAAATAGAGTTTAGGACTTTTCTCCAGGGTATGATTTAGTGAGACAAAAGGAAACTATATTGGAGTTTAGCACATATTTTCCCATTGTATTTCCTATGAGAGTAGGGATTTATTTTATTTCATTCATTGTGGTATCCCTAGATCTTAGAATTATACTTGGCACATAGTAGGCACTCAAGAAATATTTGTTGAATGAATGAATTTAAAAGTCTGCTGTTTTTCTAGCATGAAATGCCTTTCGTTTTAGTATAATGTCTTTGTTAAGTTTATTTGTAACTTAGAACTGTAGGGAGCTTCAGGTTACATTTCCCTTCAAAGCTAGTTCCATTGTAAGCAAATTTAGAGGTTACTGACTGTAATTCAGAAAACATGTTGAACACCTGCTCTCTCTTTCTCTCTTTATGTGTATATATCTATGTCTATGTCTCTATATCTATATCTGTCTGGTATTTCTAGGCACTTGGGATCCAAAGATACTTAAAATACGGCTTTTGCCCAGAAGGATATCACAGTGTAGGAATTAGGAAGGGTTTAAAACTGTATTTGCAAAATTTAAACAGGGCCTAGAGAACAGACTTTCATTTCATTATTCCTTCTTATTTTTACCCTTTTGTACTTTATTTTAGGGTCACCCTTTGGGATGGTTCCCATGGTGGGATTTTAGGTACATGGCAGGCCTTTGGAGGTATTTTGGGATGGGAAGGGCCCCTCAGTTCCTGCCATCCAAGCAATAACTTCTGCTCCTGAAGTTCTAACCAAAAGTTTATCCCAGGGGGATAAATAATGGAATATGTACAGGGTACATGTTCTTAGAGAAAGAAGACATGGCAAGCAGAGGCTTTCAGAGCCCCAAACTAAGGACTGATTGTTGGAATGTCTCTGAAGCTTGTCTGAAGGATGTATATATATATTTACAGCTACATGTCAATCCTGCTTTACAAACCTCTACAACTTCAGCATGCCCCAGACACGTGGCTCTTC
>PVIY010037800.1:0-24385 GCA_004026745.1 Myrmecophaga tridactyla | reverse complement strand
AGAAAGAAGTCACCCCGGGGAAAGTTGTTGGAACCCAGAGGCCTGGAGAGAAGACCAGCAGAGACCATCCTGTGCCTTCCACGTAAGAAAGAACCTCAGTGGAAAGTTAGCTGCCTTTCCTCTGAAGAACTAACAAAATAAATCCCCTTTCATTAAAAGCCAATCCATTTCTGGTGTATTGCATTCCAGCAGCTAGCAGACTAGAACACCAGGGAAAGAAGAATTGAATTTAGACTGTGAAAGAACCCCGTTAGACTGTGAGTGAGGGCTGTGATCAGTGTTTTGCAAAAGGAGAAATGAAACCTCATTCTGTGAAAATACAGTATTGATGAGGAGCCCCGCCTGGGAGTGCAACCCTGTTGATGGGCGGGTAGTGCAGTGATGCCTCTGGAGGTGCTTTTCCACTTCACCTTCTCACATAAATACATATTTATGTTTTCTGTTTTTAATGGAAGTCGAAATTGTCATTGTCCGTACGAACTTCCTTTCCTGAACAGTATTAACATTCCTGGAATGGATTATAGATGCACATCAAATGCCTGGCCATCAGAAAGATTTTAATTTTTGAAAAGTGACAAACAGGTTTTTAAAACATCAATGGTAAATTTCTTGAACTTGATGTACTTAAGTTGGTTGCACAAGGGCATATCTTTGTTCTTAGGAAATGTACAAAGAAGTGTTCAGTTTTCAAGGAGCATGATATATACACCTTACTGTCATGTTTAGAAATTGGTAGATAGACAGACAGACAGATGGATAGATAGTATTATACAGTAAGTGTGGCAAAATATTAAGAGTAGATGGATCTTGGTAACTGGGTGGGAGGTGTGTTGAAGTTATCACTATGGGGTTTGTATTGTTTTTGAAGCTGTCCTATAAATTTGGAATATTTCAAAATATATACTTTTTCAAAAAAGGTGACAAGCAGTTCGGGTTGCTATGGCATTTGCCAATATTATTTTCACTATGCAACCTCTTACAGACCGTTATTTTATATAAACCTACTCAAGACTTCAATCCTAAGAATTTTCTTCTTCTTTTTTTTTGGCCAAATGTGTGATGATTATAGTATTAACAAAGCTTTCTGGGTGATGCCAATTCCCTTTTCCAGGGATTAACAATACCAGGGTAGCTGTGACATTGCAGTTCTTTAAAACTCTTATCAAGGTTTCTGTACAGATGATGACTTAGAATGCTGCATTCTTTCTGCCTGACTGAAAAAGTCACCTTTTGAAAATATATTTAATAGGAAATTAATCTGTAGCTAAGTGGGAATGGAGGAGGTATGTAATGTGTTATATAAGCTTCAAAAATGTCTTCTTCCCTCACTAATACTATTGAGAAAATCCCATTTTGTGACTAAAAATCAATTCCTTTTGGAGGCAGGGTTAGCCTTCATTACAAAGGTGATGATAAGTTTTATATCAGTTATTAAATGATAGAATCTCTGTCTTGTGGTTGCCCTGTGGAAGGCGGTGTCAACTTTTTTGCCCCACATTGGTTTGGATTTTGAGGCTGAGCATGACACACTCATGCACCAAAAGGGTATGAAAAGATTTATTATGCTCTGAGTCATTCTGGGGAGAGCAGGGCAGGCAAGCAAGCTTATCCATTTGACTTGAGTGAAGGGAGGAGCAAGTGGCATTGGTTTTATTGTGGTTAGGGGCTGGGGTCAGGGTGAGGGTTTCTGCGTGTGGGCTGGGCATTGCATGGTTTGAATTTCCCTGCCCATACCAAGGGAGGGACCTGCAAGTCTTCTTCATGGGCTTGCTCTAATATGGAGCAAAAGGGAAAAGGGGAGTGATAGGGCTTGAAATCTGTCAGCAGTCAGACACCAAAAATTGTGGTTGGGTATTTTATTACTAGTCACACCTGATGTTTGACTGATAAACAAAATGTGCCATGTTTCATTTAATTGAATTTGAACTTCAGTAAGTCATTATGGCTGTCTCTCTATGAGTCCTGCAGCCTAACTGGTAAGAGAGATGTAAATCCCATTGAATGATTTGTATCAGAGCCCAACATTGTGCATTCTGAGAAGTGAGGTGGGTGCCGTGGCCACTATCAGTGAGTTTGGAATTCCAAAGAGGATGTGTGTCTTGGTGAGACCTTCTGGTGTGGTTTTAGTATGTGCAGAGATATGGGTGGTCTTGATTTATATTTTGGGTATCTGTGAGGAAAGAGATTCTCAATGTTCTTTAACCCAAAGAGGCAAACTTGGATAAAGAATTGTTACTGCCATTGGTCAGACTGACATTGATGACTAGACCATTGGCAATGGCCCAAGAGTCTATAAAATTGGTCATATGGGCAGATTGTTGGCCGGGGTATCCTCTAGTGCTAAGTTGACTGCCTGAAGTTTGGCCAAATTGATGATGCTTGGGTCTTGTCCTTAATCGGTGATGTCCAGATTAGGGGATGGATAGCAGTGACTCTTCCATGGCACTACTATCTGTAAAGTGTATGAACTTCTTTTTCTGATCTCTTGGTTGATCTCAAGAAGCTCTCCAAGTGGTCATTGTGTCCAAGAAAGGGGTAATCTTCTCCAACACCACTGCATCTGTCAAGGGACTGAGGATGGGGAAGGCAACTCCCCTCTTTGTGTAATATATGCCAGGGGGCCCAAGTTTGGCTCTACTTCTAAGTATCATTTTCATTTAAAGAAGGAAGGTTGCTGTCTCCATGACCAAAGGCATAATGGGCAACAAGGTGCAGAGAGTTGCCTGTGAGAGTCTACAGGCCCAGAAAAGCTCAGCCAGTGATTATAGCTCCAATGGCACATACGGTGGGGACAAGGAAGGCAGTTTTTCTTACACCAGAAGTCTGACGGCAACTTATGGCCAAGTGGGTGTTTCAGAGACTCCAGGAAGCATAAGAGGAGGTTGCTAAGGACTTTACACTAAAGGAATCTTTGACAGCACTAAGAAGAGTGTCTATAGTTTGCAATTTGGACATATTCTAGAGCCTTTTGTTGGAAGGGATCCCATCAAACATGGACTGACTTGCAAGTAACAGCATAAATGGGCTAAGTAAACTTTGTAAATGAGGAATATATTTCCTCCAGAATCCAGAAAGACCTAAAAGTTATTGGGCTTGTTTTAACAATGGGGATGCTCAGTGGGCTGATTGTTTCTTGACAGCATCAGGGATGAGGTGGTCCTGACCTGAACAAATGATCTCCCCAAATTTAACTGAGTTGGCGGAGGCTTGTTCTCTGTATTGATAAACAGCCTGTTCCCTTTTGTGAGTACTTGTACATCCTGAATGAATTTGCCAAGTTAATCTCCTCAGAGGAAAATGTCATGAGCTTGATGTCATACCTGTGCTCCTGGGGAAAGTTAGATGTGGCTAAGATAGTCCATGCAAAGATTGTGTGCAATAGCAGGGCTGTTGAGCTACCCCATGGGTAGATGGGTAAAGATGTACTGTATTTCTGTGAAGGCAAAGGCAAACTGCCATTGAGAGGGTGTTGAAATAATCACTGAATAGAAGATATTAGCCATATATATAATAGCAAAATATTTTCCATTTGCTGACTGGATGGTGTCAGTGATTTCAGTAATATTGGATATGGGGACCTTAATTGGGGTAACTTGGCAGTAGCTATTGTTAGGCATCATTCATTTTTTTTATGAGAGAAGTTGCAGGTTTACAGAAAAATCATTGAGAAACACAGAGTTCCCAATTACCATATCCTATGCAGTTTTCCTTATTATTAACACTTTGTATCAGTGTGGTACCCATGTTACAATTGATGACACAATATTATTATAACTATACCATTAACTATAGTCCATAGTTTACACCTGGGTTCCCTGTTTGTGTTGGACAATGTTCCAGTTTGCTCACTGCCAGAATGCAATATACCAGAAACAGAACAGCTTTTAAAAAGGGGACTTTATTAAGTTGCAAGTCCACAGTTCTAAGGCCTGTGAAAATGTCTAAATTAAAGCAAGTCTCTAAAAATGTCTAAATTAAGGCACCAACAAGAGGTTACCTTCACTCAAGAAAGGCCAATAAAGTTCAGGGTTTCTCTCTCAACTGGAAAGGCACATGGCGAACATGGTGATGTCTCTTAGCTTTCTCTCCAGACTCCTTGTTTCCTGAAGCTCCCCCAGGGCTGTTTTCCTTCTCCATCGCCAAAGGTCTCTGGCTGTGTGGGCTCTCGTGGCTCTTGTAGCTCTCTGGCTCTCTCCAAAATGTTTCCTCTTTTAGAGGATTCCAGTAAACTAATGAAGACCCACCTGGAATGGGTGGAGTCACATCCTCCTTTAATCCACAATTGGGCAAGTCACATCTCCATGGAGAAAATCTAATCAAGTTTCCAACCTACAGTCTTGAATAGGGATTAAAAGAAACAGTTGCCTTTACAAGATGAATCAGGATTAAAGCATGGTCTTTCTAGGACATATAATCCTTTCAAACCAACGCAGACATTTTTATGTTTTCTCAAAAAAAATTTATTCTAGTAGCATATACACAACGTAAAATTTCCTCCTTTAACCATATTCAAATATATAATTCAGTGGTGTTGATTACTTTCACAATATTGTGCAACCACCATCACCATCCTTTATCAAAACTCATCCATCACCCTAACCATAAGGCACCACTCATTTTTATCAGGTTTGAGAATTAGCTAAACTGTGTTATTAAAGGAAGAGACAGTAGTAACAGTAACCTCTTCCTTCAGTAGGTTTTGTACAATGGGTCTTAATTTCTGTAGGCCTTGTTTTAATCTATATGGGCCTGTATTAACAATTTTTAAACAGTAGGATGGGAGATGGTAGAGGGAGGTTCACAGGGCCCCATTTTGTCAAGCCAGTTGTAAGTGCCAAAGACTTAATTTTATTTCAATTTGTAACTTGTTGGGCCAGCATGTCCATACCCAATCTCAGGTATTTAAGGGCAACTTGGGGAATTTAGTCAAGGAAGTAGCTCCAGTCATTAAGGAGGGGTATACCCATTTGTCCTCTCATTTATGTTTGGTAGCTCTCCTAAGAGTGTAGAGGCTACCTTGTTAAATTTAGTGGGATTCCCAAGTATAACTGTAATTCGAGCCCCAGTATTGATTAAGGCCATAGAAGTTTATCAATTGGTGGATTTCAGCAGATGTTAAAGTTAATTTAGAACCTATTTTGTAGAGGTGCAAAGGCAGTTTCTCTTTCCTCTACCCATGCAAAATTTTTCTTTGTCTTTTGTTTTGGTGATTACTAGATATACTTCGGGATAGAAAGGTAGGTGATCTCTACCATGTGCATATTTATAAGTTTCTTCTCCTGAGAGTTCCAAATCTATATCATTAGTGTTCGGAGCTGTGGGGATCCAGGGCCCAGGATTCCCCTCCATATTGAAAGCAGGTCATTGCATACAGCTGCCTGCATGACCAGGACAGACATTTAATGTCATCAGACCTCCTCAAGGAGAAAAGAATGTACAAATGGAATTGTAAACAAGGCATTGAAATTCCCTCCCATGATCACTGTGATAACAAACCTCCAACCTGCTGTGTTATGGGGCCCTGCTGAAACTCTGTTGTCATACTCTGAAATTTCTTTGTCCTGAACCCTTATAAGCCAACCTCTGGCACCCTCACTCTTTGTGGAGGGCTAACTTTCATTTTTCTCAGCTAGCCATCACCATGGAAGATCTTCTCCTGTCCATAAGTCATAATAAACTCATGCCTAACTCTGTGCCAGGTGTATTCTTTGGTCTTAGGACTGAGCTGAGTTTTAACAGGGACTTCTTTTCTTTTTTTTTTTTTTTCGGAGGTAGAGAATTCTCCTTTATTGCTCACCTATATGCCAGGTGCTTTCCATTCATCGTCTCATGTGCTACTCAAGTAAACCTGGAAACATACAAGTATTTCTTTTTATAACATAACAACATACAAACACTAACATTCTTACCATATGATCATTCCATTCTTGATATATAATCAATAATTCATAATATCACCACATAGTTGTATATTCATCACCATGATCATTTCTTAGAATATATGCATCAATTCAGAAAAATAAATAAAAATAAAAAAGTAAAAAACTCATACATACCATACCCTTTACCCCTCTCTCTCATTGGCTGCTAGTATTTCCATCTACCCAATATATTTTAGCCTTTGCTTCCCCTATTTTTTCTATACCCTGTATCACTTCCTTTCATTGATCACTAGCATTTCAATCTACTAAATTTATTTTAACATTTGTTCCCCCATTATTTACTTATTTTTAGTCCATTTTTAACTCATCTGTCCATACCGTAGATAAAAGGAGCATCAGACACAAGATTTTTACAATCACATAGTCACATTGCAAAAGCTATATCATTATACAATCATCTTCAAGAAACATGGCTACTGGAATACAGCTCTACATTTTCAGGCACTTCCTTCCAGCCTCTCAATATACTTTAACTAAAAAGGTGATATCTATATAATGCATAAGAATAACCTCCAGGATAACCTCTCGACCCTGTTTGAAATCTCTCAGCCATTCACACTTTATTTTGTCTTACTTCTCTCTTCCCCCTTTTGGTGTAGAAGGTTTTCTCATTTCCTTGATGCTAAGTCCCAGCTCATTCTATAATTTCTGTCCCATGTTGCCAGGAAGTTTTACACCCCTGGGAGTCATGTCCCATGTAGACAGGGGGAGGGCAGTGAATTTACTTGTTATGTTGGCTGAGAGAGAGAGTCCACATCTGAGCAACAAAAGAGGTTCTCTGGGGGTGACTCTTAGGCCTCATTTTAAGTAGGCTTAGCCTATCCTTTGTGGGGATAAGTTTCATATGAACAAACCCAAAGATTGAGGGCTCAGCCTATTGCTTTTGTCATCCCCACTGTCTGTGAGAATATCAAGAATTCTCCACATGGGGAAGTTGAATTTTCCCCCTTTCTCGCCATTCCCCCAAGTGGACTTTGCAAATACTTTTTATTCACTGTTCAAATCACTCTGGGATTTATCAGGGCTTCACTCTGGACAAACCTACAAAATCTCATGTCCTACTCAAGGTTTCACGTATTTATGGTGTTCAATTAAACTGTACAGGGATCTTTCTTATAGAAAATATTGTTTTATTGGGTCTAGGGACCTGAAGCTTAAGTTGGGTTCGGTTTAACCCCTCTGCTCTCAGTAGAACCCAGAGTCTTCCTTGGTTCATTTTATGATTATCCTAGGGTGATAGTATTGTCTGGGGCTTTTCATAAATGTCTGTGCCAAGGGAATACCATTGGATGTTTCTGCCTATAATGCTGAAAATCAGAATCTTTTCTGCAACAAGGATATGGGTAGCAGGGAGCAGCAGAGGCATATAAGGTCCTGGTGAGCCACCTGCTTTTAGGAGTGTGAACCTCAGCACATTATATGGACCTCAGTACATTATACGCTTTCTTCATATGAGCCACCACCCAATGAGTCTGTATATTTCACAGGGTATCTGTCTTTCCCCTGAGAACTCTGTAGAAAGCAGCCAATGCCTGGTTGTGACATGCCAAAGATCGCTGGGTAAGATTGATCCCCTGAGCCTAGAATCAGTCATAGCTTGTGCTGAGATCACAGCTTGTGCTGGAATTGGACACACAATTGAATCTGAGACGAACAGAAAGATCTGGACTGAGATATCCAGCTTAGGACCACTTTAACAAAGGCCCCAAACCCATACTCCTATCCCTAAATGAGAAACCTCTGACTTAGATCAATTAAATCTGTTAACCGTGGCTTAGTAGGACTTGGTACAAGCATAGAGCAGCAAAACTCAAAGATCAAGCCCATGAGCAGGCAGTTGCTTCAAGTGCATGCTTACCATTTAGTGGAAATTCAGTTAGCAAATCAAAAGCCAGATTAAAAAGACCTCAAGGAGGGCCGCTGCCGTGGCTCAGCAGGCAGAGCTCCGACCTGCCGTGCTAGAGGTCTGAAGTTCGATCCCTGGTGCCTCCTGCCCATATGCAAATTTAAAAAAAAAAAAGACCTCAAGGAAGTGTTGGTTGTGGTGAGAGATAGTACAAATGCACCCTGATGTCTATCCTTGGCACTCACAAATAAACCCTGTGCTTGGGACTAGACACCTTAGCCTGGCTCCTAGGATGGGATGATAAATGTGGGGTGACTCCTTTTTCAGGAGTTCCTGGAGATGAAACTCATCCCCTAACAGTAATCTGCAGGCACCTCCTCCCCCTCTTACCCTGAGCAAATGTAAACATTCATTGGTGACTGCTTGGCTAGGTTTGTGCATTTTCTGGTACCTGGCTAACCCCCACTTCTATATCTGTTCCTGGCTGGGAGGGAGCTGGATCCTTCACCTGAAGTACAAGACAAGTATGGAGTGCATAGCATCTCCATGCACTAAGGATAGAGACAAAGCTGGTCATGGGGGACTGGTGCCCACTATTAAAGCTGACTTTTCTCTGTCTCTCCTCTATGTGAATAAAATGTTCCATGCAGTGCCCATGTAAGTTGTGCCTGTTATTTTTGCCACCAATGATACCTGCATTGAAGTGGGTTGACAGTACTTTTCTAGTCTCCATGTGATAATACTCCTACCCTGCAGTTGGTAGCAGATGTCTTTCCCCTGACAGTGATCCTCTCCTAGACCATTCTCTTCACAGCCCCAATTGTTTGGAGGTTCCCTTGAAGAGGGTAGGATTAACCCCCTATCACCCCAGATTGGTTTGGATCTTGAGACTGATACTGCCACACATGTATCATGAGGGCATGGGAAGGTTTATAATTCACATCATCAGACTTTCTAGGGAGAGCATGGCAGGCATCCAAGTCAGTCCATTTGACTTGAGTGAAAGAAGGACAGATCGTTTGGATTTTTGTTGTAGTTAGTGGGCGGGCCCAGGTTGAGCATTCCTGCATATGAACTGGGTTTTTGTGGTTTAAACTTCCCCATTGGCACCAAAGGATGGGCCACCTTGGCTTATTTTCTGTCTTGCCCCGATATGGGGCAAAAGCGAAAGAGGGAGTGGTGGAGCTCATTGAGAGCTGTCAGCAGACAAATAACAAGAGTCAGACAGTTTGTTATAATCTTCCTGTCACTTCAGATGATATATTGGATACATTAATACAGTTAATGGGGAATGCAAGATCAATAAAATGATGAAACTGCCACATTACTTCAAGGGAAAATATAACATATTGAGTTCAGGGAAAATTGGTTGGGAGACAGAAATGAGCACAAACCACAGAAGCAAAATTCAAGCCCTAGAATGAAATGAATTTGGCCAAAGTTAAAGAGAATGGAACACTTCTTGGCTATGTTTTGGTCAGTTCCTGAGGACCCAAGAGAGAGTCTATACCTAGAAACATTCCATTTAATATATTTTCAAATAATATCTAAGGCTTTAAAAAAATTCTTTGTTTACACTGAAACCTCAAGTTTCCCCATATCCCTGATTCCTTTCTTTCCCCAAGCTAATAAACCCATTTTGGGGTAGCCAAATTGTTCTTTCTCAAACTGCACTGTCCAAGATGGTGGCCACCAGCCATGGGTGTGGCTATTGAACACTTGAAATGTGGTTAATCTGAATAGAGTTGTGCTCTAAGTGTAAAATACAAAGACTTAGTGTGATAAAATGCATGTAAAATATCTTGATAATCTTGGGCGGTGCAATGGTGGCTCAGTAGCAGAATTCTTGCCTGCCATGCTAGATATTCAGATTCAATTCCTGGAGCCTGCCCATGCCACAAAAAATCTCTATAATCTTGAAATGATAATATTTTGGATATATTGGATTAAATAAACTATATTGTTAAAATTAATTACACCTCTTTCTTTTCACTTTTTAAAATGGGTTTGCTAGAAAATTGAAAATCACTTTCGTAGCTTATATTTGTGGCACTGATTTTATTTCTGTCATGGAATTTATAGTGAATAAAACTGTCACAATTATTTAAATATGTCTTTGTAGCATGAAAGCAACCATAGACTATACAAACATGAACACATATGTATAGTCTGAATGAATGAACAGGCATGGCTGTGTTCTAATAAAACTTTATTTATTTACAGCCTAATATGAATTTTGCATTTGCTTATGTATAATTTCATCCATGAGAAACATTAAACGAACACAGAAAACTGCACCAACTTGAACTGTGCTACCTAAGAATGCACAAGATGAATGCACGCATATGTATGTACACACATATATGCAAAAACACTGCAAACATCCACCAGGCACCTAAGTTTACCATGTGTGTTATGAGTC
The DNA here is from genome assembly GCA_004026745.1 of Myrmecophaga tridactyla. NCBI lineage: Eukaryota > Metazoa > Chordata > Mammalia > Pilosa > Myrmecophagidae > Myrmecophaga > Myrmecophaga tridactyla. Next base: position 14,175 of record PVIY010037800.1, on the reverse strand, counting down.
ACACTCACCCGCATCAGGCACTACAACTTTATTCCAATTTCCGATAACCCTCTTTCTGCCACTTCACAGAAACTCACAAGCTGCAACACTCTGACACCCACTTCTACAAGCAAATGTCAGGGCTTTTTTAAGGTGGAGGGCCATATTTATTGTAGTCTATGTATTTCTTAAGTATTTAACATGTGTAAAACTGTGTTTTTATTAAGATCTTATCCCTTTTTAATGTGCTACTGATGAAGTTTTTGAGTGTAGTGCTTCTAATTCCTTTTTTTTCCCACACAAGCCCTGTGGTTTTCAATGTGCAATTTTGCATAGTGTGGAGAGGTTTAGGAACACATATGTCCCATTGTAGCAGGACTGACTGTGTTATAATTACTCCCATTTTACAAGATATATAACTGAGGCTTTGAAAGGCAAACTAGGGGGTGCAAGTGTAGTTTAGTGGTAGAATTCTCACCTGCCATGCAGGAGACACGGGTTCTATTCCCGGTCCATGCATTTCCCAAAAAACAAACAAACAAGCAAAACAAATAAAAAGCCAACCAACCAAGCAAAAATTCAACAAATGGTGCTGCAAAAATTGGGATACTCACATGGAAAAATAATGACATGTGACCCCGCCATACAGCCTACAAAAAGGAAAAAAAAAAGGCAAACTAACTCCTCCAAGATCACATGGCTAAGGTGGTTTAGAGTTGGATTTTGAATTCAAATCTCTGTGAATACATGGCTTAAGCTCTTAACTTCCCCCACTCTATTGATTTACAACCTGTAAAACAAAATAACCTGTACTGTTGGCTGTCCAAGCTATTAAAACAAATTCTTGCAGAAGTCTGGTGGAAAGTAGGTAAAAACCTTTTGGTTTACTTCTTGTGATTTTTTTTTTCCTGAGGGAGATTGGTTTGTTCAGAGATTTGGCAAATAGACTTCAGGGCTTTGCTGCTTTTCACACTTCTCCAATTTCAGTACTGAGGGTGGGGGGAAGGTTTGAGCAGGGAGTGAACAAGAACCTCTTATGGAGGACTGAAGAGGAAATCGATTCTCTCCTTGCCTGGAGATGCAAACATAATGGAAAGACCGGGTCTGGGCTTCATAGGAGACCATAGAGTGAATCAGCAGATCAATGTCGGTTTGTTTTTTGAAAGCTAATGTGATGCTGCGCTGTGTAATAATAACAGGAATACAACCTGCAGGAATCATAAAATAGCTCCTTAGCATTGATCAGGGTCTTATTAGAGTGGTGTGATCAGCTTGGGGTCTGTAATTGAAGAGGGATATGAGGAAGTCACAGAGGAAAGAGAGGGCTGCCGAGGCTTGTCCCTGAATTGTGTGTGCTGCAAGGACTCTGCACACAGACTTCCCCCCAACTGTTGCAGTGGGTGTTGTGATGACGTCACATTGGGCCTATGGGCTCTGAGACTGAATGATGGAGGTGGGACATGGGAGGTGGTTGCCAGGAGGCAGAGAGCCTAGGTGGGAAAGGCAGAACAGGAGGTCAGACTGAGGGGAAGACAGAAAGCCAGAGACTATGCAGAATAAGCTGTAGAAGGGACAGAGTTAGCTCTAACCACAGCCTGGAAGCTTGTTTTGTACTTTCAGCTTGGAGTTGGGGTAGGTTTGGAAGGAATCATCCAAGCATATTGCCAAGTTGGGACTGCAGGGGGAGTGAATCTGTCTCAAGTGGGTAAAGTGTGGGGTCAGGACCAAGGACTGGACCTGATGCAAGAGAACTCTGAAATCCTTCACTGATTAAAAAAAAGGCATTGATTTAAAAAGAAAAATCTGAATGTAAAATCAATGCCTGATTATTATAGGGAATTTAGGAAATGCAGAAAAACAAAAAAATTCTCTCTAATCCTGCTTTCTACAGAGAAAGCACTAGTGGCATCTTGGTGCCTTTCCTCCCAGTCTTTCTTCCGTTGGTGCGTACAAAAGTATGCATGAGGAATTACTGTTTTTAAAGAACTTAGGCTCTGGAATCAGACTGCCTGGGTTCAGATCCTCACTTTGCCATTTGGTAGCTACGTGTGCTTGAGCAAAATCACTTTTCCTCTCTGACTCTCAATTTCCTTATCTGCAGCAATTGAGATAATACCAGTAAGTGTCTCACAAACATTGTGGTAAAGATTAAATAAGATACATATATCATGTAAAGCTTTTGCATCGTACTTGGCACATTTGAAACACTTGATCATTTTAGCCATTCAATGACTGTATTATATATGCATATACAGATATATCTATTCATCTAGTGATATTTATTGAGCACCTATTACATGCCAGGCACTATTCTAGGTATACATTTCATTGCTGTATACAGTTCATTGCTGTATTCTAGGTATACAGCAATGAACAACAATAACAGATATATATACTGTGTATGAATTTGTGTTTTGCTTCATCCATTTATATTATATCACAAGTATTTCTGCATGTCATCATGACATTAATATTCTTTGAAAATACCATTGTCACTGACTGCATAGTATTTCCTTGCATTACTTACCCAATCCCCTATTATTGGACATTTGGTTTGTCCTCTTTTTTACCATTTTAAATGGATACCATTGTACATAATCATTGTTCTGGATTTCTTACCCACCTTAGGACTGATTTCTAAAAGGGACATTATGGGTCAAAAAGCTTATGATGCCGAGAATCAAATTGCTTTTCAGAAAGGTTTTTACCAGTTTCCATCCTCTTGAGTGGACTGTTCCCTCCTCCTACTGTTTAACTTTTATAAAGATTCATCTTTCAAGGTCTCAAAGGACTTTATTTTAATGTTCTGGTGTGAAGGAGTCTGTGAAGAAAAGGAAGAGTATGGGGCATTCTGGGTATGAAACATTTTCTTGTGTGGCCAGTAAAGGACTGCCTTGCTGCAGTGGGGTGTTGATAATGTATACACCCGGATGCTCTTATTCCTCTTCCTCCCTTATTTTTGTCCATAAACCACCTCTTCTTTCACTGCCAAGCCAAAGTGAAAGAATTTGTCCTGGGGGCTTGTTCTAGTTTGCTAGTTGCCGGAATGCAATATACCAGAAACAGAATGGCTTTTAAAAGGGGGAATTTAATGAGTTGCTAGTTTGCAGTTCTAAGGCCAAAAAAAGTCCCAATAACAACAAGTCTATAGAAATGTCCAATCTAAGGCATCCAGGGAAAGATACTTTGGTTCAAGAAGGCCGTTGAAGTTCAGGGTCTCTCTCAAGTAGAAGGGCACATGGTGAACACAGGGCTTCTCTCTAGGCTTGAAGGACACATGGTGAATGCGGTCAGGGTTCCTCTCTCATCTGGAAGGGCACATGGCAAACATGGTGTCATCTGCTAGCTTCTTCTCCTGGCCTCCTGCTTCATGCAGCTCCCCAGGAGGCATTTTCCTTCTTCATCTCCAAAGGTTGCTGGCTTGTGGGCTCTCTGCTTGTCATGGCTATGCCATTCCTCTCAACTCTCTCTGAATCTCTTTCATTCTCCAAAATGTTTCTATTTTTTTTTTTACATGGGCAGGCACCGGGAATCGAACCCGGGCCCTCTGGCATGGCAGGCAAACATCCTTGCCTGCTGAGCCACCGTGGCCCGCCCTGTTTCCTCTTTTATAGGACTCCAGAAATTTATCAAGACCCACCCAAATGGGTGGAGACATGTCATCACCTAATCCTGCTTAACAACCACTCTTGATTAATTCACATCTCCTGGGAGATGATCTTATTATGGTTTCAAACATACAGTATTGAACAGGGATTATTCTGCCTTTATGAAATAGGATTTAGATTAAAACATGGCTTTTCTAGGGGACATGCATCCTTTCAAACCAGCACAGGGCTTTTCTTTCCAGTGTCCTTTTTCAGTGTTGTTTTCCTAACCCTTCTCCCCATGGGCCTAATGCATTCACAAGAAAGAAGCAGAGATTATATGCCACTAATACTTAGAGGGAATAAGTTGGATGTGGCAAGATCACTGGTATTTAAAAGATTCATGAAATCAGAGAGAGGAGTTGCTAATGTTAGTATTTGAGGCATTTGGGCATCATGATGGGAGAAAAGTGCTCTCTGGTGAATCAGATCTCAGTGTGTAAGCAACTGACTTCTTTTTGCATGGAAATGAATGAGATATTATCACTGCCCTTAACGAACTTGCTGTCCAGTAGTGTAGAGTAGAAAAACATTTCTAACTATACTACAGGTAGACTGCGATACATGTCTAAGAAGAGTATTAATAGGATTTTCTGATGAACTGACTACACGATGTGAGCGAAAGAAAGAGTCAGAATACAGCAAGATTTTTGGCCTGAGAAACTAGAAGAAGGAAACTGCCACCAACTGTGATGGGGTGGACTAAGGGAGAATCAAATTTGGGGGGGGGTGGTTAAGTATGAGAGGCCTATCAGACACTCAAGTGGAGATGTTGAGCAGGCAGTTGACTAAACTGGTCTAGAATTCAGGAGAGATGTCCAGGCTAGAGGTGACATTTGGAAATCAACTTATAGAAGGCATTTAAAGCAATTAGAGTGGATGTGACTATCAAGTGAGTGAATGAAATAGAGAAGAGAAGAGGTTCAAGGACTGAGCCCTGGGCTTTCCAACATTAAAAGGTCTGGAGAAGGGCAGGAACTATCAGAAGAGACTGAGAAGGAAAGACCAGTGAGGTAGGAAGAAAACCAGGAGGAGACAGTGTTTCAAAAAGGAGAGAGTGATCAGCTTAGTCAATTCTGACCACTTCTCATCATCACATCTTCTTCCACCAAGCCATTATCATCTATCACTTTGAAGACTGCAATTGCCTCATTATGGGTCACCTTGCCCACCTTTGCTATATTTCTAACACAATGGCCAGAGAGAGTTTATTAAATGTAAGTCAGATAAAATCCCTCAAATGGCTTTCCATATCCCCCAAAGTAAAAGAAATAGAGCTTCTGTTGGCCTACAAGACCCTGTATGACCTCCTTGCTCTTCCTCAACACAGCTACCATTTCCTGGCCTTTGCATCTACTGTTCCATGTGACTGAATGCTGTTCCCTAACATACTTGTATGGATCATACTTACGGTCTTTGTTCAAATGTCACCTTTTCAATGAAGTCTTATCTGACCTCTTTATTTAAAGTTGTAGCACTCCCTGATACTCCTTTTCCTTTCCTTGCCCTATTTTTGTCCATAGACCACCTCTCAATTAAACATAATGTATATTGCAATTGTTTATTTTACTGTCTCCTCTTAATAGAAAACTAATTCCATGATGCCATGACTTTTTACCCATCGTATTCACTGTTGCATTCCCCTGCCTCTACTAGGGGCTCAGTAAATACATATTGGATGAACAAAATTTTATAAGGGAAACTCGAAAAAGTGCTATAGAGAAAATAACAACTGATGTGGGATTTGGGATTTGAAGGGTTGGTAGGATTTTAACAGGTTAGAGATCTAGAAAGGGTATTCATAGTTAAAGAGGAAATAGGTAGGCAAAATGGCAGATGTGGGAAATACAGGATTGATTGGGTAGGAGTAGGAGATGTGGCTAGAATACAGGCTGGGGCCAGATTATAGAAAGTTTTGAATGCTAAGCTTAAACAGCTTGGATTTCATGCTGAGGACCATGGTAAGCCAATAAAAGTTTCTGAGCAGGGAAATGACATGGTCAGAGCCATGCTTCATGAAGGTAACTCTAGCAGCAGTGTATAGGCTGTGCTGGTGGGAGAGAGGTCAGGATTGATCTTTAAGAGCCTTTACTGGTGTACTTTTTCCAAGATCCTGAGCCCTGGAAACTGCAAACACAACAAAATTATTGTTGCTGTTGCTACTAAGTGTTTTGGTGTGCTTTGTTATGCAGCAATAGATAACTGGAAAAGTCATTCTGACTTCTCTTTGAAAGGATCAAGAGTGGAAATAGAGAGACCAGTTAAGAGTTGTTGTAGTTCAGGCAGCCCGGACTAAGGTGGTGGAAGAGGAGATGGAGAAAAGTGTATGTGTTTGAGAGATATGTTGGAGGTAAAAGCAAAAGGATTTCATGCTAGGCTGGATGTAGGGAGTAAGGGAGAAGTAGAAGTCCAGGATGACTTTTAGGTTTTGGCTTGAGTGGTCATGTAGTAATGCCTTTACAGAGGTGGGGGAGACTGAAGGAGGAGTAAGAGGTATGGGATGAGGGTAGAGGGCTGTGAATCAGGAGTTCTACATCGGACCTCTAAGGGGCCGTTTTGGTGGTCCTGGCAAAAGATGGTTGTGACTTCGAGTTGGTCATTTGCAAAAGAGAAAGAGAGAAGGAGGGGCCACATCAAAACCAATTAAAGAGGCAGAACCAACAGGATTTAAAAATGGATTGGATTTCTTAGAGAACAGAAATAAAAACCCACAAAATAAAAAAATTGACATAAAAAAAGATAAAAAATTGATAAATTAGATTCATCAACATTAAAAACTTCTTTTCACCAAATGACACCATTAGGAAAATAAATAGGTAGTCCACACACTGGGAGAAAAATTCATAACATATGTGAGACAAAGGACTTATATCCAGAATATAGAAAGTCTTAAAACTCTGTAATAAGAAAAATGACCCAATTAAAAATGGGCAAATGATTTGAATAGATATATCCAAAAGGGAACTCTACAAAAGGACTGTAAAAACTGCTCAACATCAGTAGTCATCAGGAAAATGCAAATTAAAACCACAATGAGATTCCATTGTACACATCCACTATAATGCCTGTTCTAGTTTGCTAGCTATGGGAATGCAACACACCAGAGACGGATTGGCTTTTAATAAAAGGGGATTTGTTTTGTTAGTTCTTCAGAGGAAAGGCAGCTAAATTTCCACTGAGGCTCTTTCTTATGTGGAAGCACAGGATGGTCTCTGCTGGTTTTCTCTCCAGGCCCTTGGGTTCCAACAACTTTCCCCAGGGTGACTTCTTTCTCCATCTCCAAAGGCCTGGACTGAGCTGCAAGTGCTGAGATGAGGAATGCCAAGCTGCTTAGGCTGTGCTACGTTGCATTCTCTCATTTAAGCACCAGCCAATTAAGTCAAACCTCACTCATTGCAGCAGACACGCCTCCTAGCCGACTGCAGATGTAATTAGCAACAAATGAGGTTCACGTACCATTGGCTTATGTCCGCAGCAACAAGACTAGGTGTGCTCACCTGGCCAAGTTGACAACTGAATCTAACTAACACAGGTCCACCCCTTGTCAACTTGGCAACTTCAAGCATCACCTTAAACAGGTGCAAAAAGTTCTCTTCTTGCTGTGAACCTGTGAATCTCAAAACAAGTTGTCTAGTGCCAAGATGCAAAGGAGGATACTCACAGGATACAGGTTTTCATTTCCATAGCGAGAAACTGGAAGAAACACAGATGTAAAACCTGCAGGGCAAGCGCCATGGAATTTCAAAGTCTGAAAGTCATTCATCCTTCGGCTTAGAAAGTGGCAGTCCCACCTTTCCGAGGGCCTATGCCCTATGCAGTGGCCCACCTCTTTCCAAATCAACCTCGGGGAACATCGAGGAGACCACCTCTGGGCTCCACTCTCTCCAGGCATCAGGGCCACCCCTGGGCTCTCTACCATTTCTGGGGCACACGTTCAACCCCTCCACATGGTGGCAGCCAGGCTCTCCCAGTTCCCCAAGGAGCGTGCTCTACCTTCTCCAAGGCCTGAGGCTACACAACTCTTCCACTGCAACAAGATGAGAGGCTCATCCTCACCCTTCAGTGTAAACTAACCCTCTCCATGTATACAGGTGGGTTCACTCTACTGGCCGAGGTTTCTTGGCTTCAGACCCGAAGCCAAGTTCTCACTCTGCAAACTCCAATCTCTCCCTTTTGTGTCCTCCTTTGTCAAGATTGGCAGTGGTTCCATTTATACCAACAGTTCCTTCACGCACTCCAGGTCTTCTCCATCATTCTCTTCACAATTCCTCCAAAATCTTCCCCTTAGCCATCCAAAACACCGTTCAAACATATTTGGCATTTGCAAACCGCAGCAGCACCCCACTCTCTGGTACCAAATCTGTTCTAGTTTGCTAGCTGCGGGAATGCAACACACCAGAGACGGATTGGCTTTTTAATAAAAGGGGATTTATTTTGTTAGTTCTTCAGAGGAAAGGCAGCTAACTTTCCACTGAGGCTCTTTCTTATGTGGAAGGCACAGGATGGTCTCTGCTGGTCTTCTCTCCAGGCCCTTGGGTTCCAATAACTTTCCCCGGGGTGACTTCTTTCTCCATCTCCAAAGGCCTGGACTGAGCTGCAAGTGCTGAGATGAAGAATGCCAAAGCTGCTTAGGCTGTGCTACATTGCATTCTCTCATTTAAGCACCAGCCAATTAAGTCAAACGTCACTCATTGCAGCAGACATGCCTCCTAGCCAACTGCAGATGTAATTAGCAACAAATGAGGTTCACGTACCATTGGCTTATGTCCGCAGCAACAAGACTAGGTATGCTCACCTGGCCAAGTTGACAACTGAATCTAACTAACACAATGCCTAAGATTAAATAGACTGATAGTGCCACATTTTGGTAAAGATGTTGAATAATTGGAATTCTCACACACAGCTGGTGGAAATGGAAAATGTTACAACTGCTTTGGAAAACAGTCTGGTAGTTCTATACAGAACTAAGCATATACCTAGTCTATGACCCAGCAGTCCTACTCCTAGGTTTTTATCAAGAGAAATAAAACCATATGTTCACAAATACACTTGTAAAAGCAAGTTCATAGCAACTTTATTCTTCATAGCTTCTAACTGGAAACAACCCAAATGTCCATCATCTGGCGAAGGGATACATCAACTATGGTACAGTCATACATTGGAGTTGTATTCGGCAATAAAAAAGAATGAACTATTGATACATGCAACAACATGGATGGATCTCTAAATGAAAGCCGCCTTATCCAAAAGAGTACATACTAGATGATTCCATTTATATGAAGCTCTGGAATAAGCCATAGTGAAAAAAGAAATCAGATCAGTAGTTGCTTCTGTAGGTGGTGTGTGCATTTGTTAAAACTGATTGAATGGAGCACTTAAAGTTTGTGCATTTTCTTGCATGTTCATTTTACTTATAAAAAAAATCAGAAACAAACAACAGATGAGATAAAGGTGCCAAGGATGAGATCATCACGAACAACTGAAGTGAGTTGGGCAGGGCACTGTATGACCTGGTTTAAGCCTCTCCCTGGCAACATCAGCTTGGGTTCACTGATTGCAATGGGTGACCTCTCGGGTCCCTCGTTAGCAATTGCCACCAACATAAGCAGCAACCCTCTGGCAAGAAAATCACTTGAATAAAGAGCTATCTATTCTAGCTCAGAAAGAATCTAAGCTGAAACTGGGATGCATAAGAATATTGTTTTTGTTTTACTCTTAAAATCTGGAAGGAAGTATGAGGAAATTGATTCAATACTATTCTGAGGAAAGAAATTCTTTGAGCAAACCCAAAACACTCCCATTCTCCTTGGCTCTTCTCCTGTGTTCTCCACCTCCCAGTTCACTGTCCTCTCTCACTCTGAACAAAGAAGTTATTAGACTTCTAATTTGCCTGAAGACTTTCTATTATGATAAAAACACATCGAGGGAGAAAGCTCTTGCTGTTGCATATTTATTTTCAGTAATTAGTGAAGGCTGGGGAGTAGAAGAAAGGCTTGCGATGTTTGTGGCTTAATAACAAGACTCTGCTTCATTCGCAACTCCTCTCCATGCAAAAGTTCATAGTCCTGTAGGCACTCTGGTCATATAAAAACACAAAAATAACTGAGAAACAAATGGGCTCATGAGATATGCACCCCAGGACAAACTGGGGAAAATGCAATTCATTTAAATGCTTCCCTATTTGTCTTTGAGATGGTATGGTTTTTTTTTTTTTCATGGTTGTTAATCAGTGACCCAAGATGTTCTCTTGGTAGTGTGCCTTTTTCTCCTGCTTGTTTCTGAAGGAATGTGAAGAGGCAGAGGAATTGGGTGATACCACAATATTATTGTAGGGGTTACACATTGTGATTTCCAAAATCAGGCAGGTGAATTTCATACAGGAGTCAACATAAGTGGAGTTTCTGGGGAGAGGCCTATGCTGGGTAAACCTCCGTATTTTTTGATGGATGCAAAGGAAGTGCCTGTTAACATGGGGGCTTCTCTTCCCATGCACTAGAGCAATCAGTGTTTGCATTGAAAAGATCAAACAGCTTTCCTTGAAAGTGCTGGTGACTGATAGGCCAATGGAGATGGTGGTCCTGATGTGACCATTCTAATAACTTCACTTTGTTTCACCACTTGTACACTGACTACAACTCCTTTCCTCATTTACACATTAGCATCTAGAGAGAGAAATGGGAGTCAGTACACCTGGGTTCTATCCTTGGGTCTCTTGCCAACCAGCTGCATTACTCAAAGCAAGCCATTTAATATTCCATGTTGTAGCTGCGTCACTTGGAAACATCTACCTTGCCTGCTCCCCCGGGTTATTGTGAGCAAAAATATGGGAAATATGTGGGAAGTACTTTGTGAGACTATGTTACAAATAAAAGCTCTGCTATAATTTCTGTTAGATGCTTGTCTCTGTGCAGTGTGTACGTGAATAACCAATAACTGTGGGTTATTAGTTGGTTATTCATGCTGCATTTGGGCGTAGAATATTTTTGTGGTAAATCACTAGAATGTTATCATTTATCCATGGCTTGAGATAATTGCTGTCCAGAGTACATCTGTGAACCTCAGGAGGAGTAAATGCAATTCCATTGCCAGATGGGCTCTGGGATTTGAATGGCCAACAGCCAAGTAGCTGCCAGTTGGTTGTTTACACATGGTAAAAGATTCACATTTCACATTCCATTACATCTCTCTTCTGCATGTTGGTAAAAATGTAATTTTTTTTTACATTTTTACATGTAGCAGAAGCTACATGCTGAAGTCTGCATGCAGACTGGGGGTGTCAATTGCCTTGGGAGGTAAGACAAGCAAAGAGATGAGGGGGTGCACCCAGCTCCATGACAAAGGAGTTGGTAAACCCTCTACCAAGCCTGGTTGAAAAGTGGGGTTGCTGTTTAGCCAACAGTATTGCTCAATAGATAGAAACCATGCACATGGATGACACATGCATAAAGGAATCAGAACACAGCAAACCATACTTACTATTGAATTATACTCTATGCAATCAGAGATATCTTTGTTCATTCCAGAAGCACTTTGGGATCTTGTGGCTTCTCTCAACAACCACGTGAACTTGGGTAATCACTACACTGCAGATACCAGCTTGCATTCATAAACTACTTAGAGTCTGCATGTAGTGTAGCTCACTTTCTAGTGTCCCACCTTCTCAACTTGATTTGAGTGTCAAAACAACCCTGTGCTGCAGGTACTGTTATGTTCTACATTGTAGGAAACAGTTTAGAAAAGTGAGGTGCCTTGTTTCACGTCACCTACCTCTAAAGGAGCAAAACCAGGTCTTCACTCCAGTTGTCACGGCAGTGACAGAAGGGCCCTGGGGGCTAGTAAGCAGAACAAGCCAATTTCATATGCATAATAAGTTGTGGAAATGATATGAGTACTTTAAAAAGAATATGCATTTTTACTAAAGAATAGAGAAAACAATGAACTATTATTGGTTTTGATATTTGGGGACTATATTAGGGATTAAATAAGCCATTATTGGTAGTTAGATTCAGTTGTCAACTTGGCCAGGTGAAGGCACCTAGTTCTGTTGCTGTGGACATGAGCCAATGGTACATGAACCTCATCTGTTGCTCATTACATCTGCAGTCGGCTAGGAGGTATGCCTGCTGCAATGAATGATGTTTGACTTAATTGGCTGGTGCTTAAATGAGAGAGCTCAATGTAGCACAGCCCGAGCGGCTCAGCATACCTCATCTCAGCACTCATAGCTCAGCCCAGGCCCTTGGAGATATGGAAAGAAATCACCCCGGGGAAAGTTGTTGGAACCCAGAGGCCTGGAGAGAAGGCCAGCAGAGACCATCCTGTGCCTTCCCACGCAAGAAAGAACCTCAGATGAAAGTTAGCTGCCTTTCCTCTGAAGAACTAACAAAATAAATTCCCTTTTATTAAAAGCCAATCCGTCTCTGGCATGTTGCATTCAAGCAGCTAACAAACTAGAACAGGCATCATTAGGGAAAAACGAATCATAACCACGGACAGCTGCTTGTGCTGGTCCAGAAGCCATTTGGGACTGTCCAACAAATGATAGGAAAAAAAGAAGCCAAATTGAGTGTTTCCTTTGGCCAGAGAGTCTTTGCCAATAAGTAGCTGAATGCCTGTGCAAATAAAGTGAGAAATGGCTTATGGAGTACATTTCTGAATTGACAGCAAACAATAGTATTTGTAATGTCGTCAGGCTAACTAAAAAACTCTTGGCAATGACAAAACAGTAGGACAATATTCAGTTCATACAGACTTTACTGAAGATGTACGCATACTCCATCACTGGTTCTAAGCTACACATTTCTGTTTTGTCTTATAATAATACAAATTTTGTTGAGTCAAAGTGTGTATTCAACATCCTTCAAGGCTGTCCTCATAGTCCTTACTCAAAAAGTCTTTTATCAGTGCCTGCTCCAAATGGTTGCCAATTGAAATTTAGAAATTTTCTATTCTCCCTAAGAAATGGCACATGAGGATTTGCAAAATAACCATGTAGGATATTGAACTGCTAAAACATTTTATCTAAAGGGGCATTAAGACCCAAAAGAGGATTTGCTATGCTCCAAAGGAAAAGAAATCTCTAACCAAGTCTGCAAGGGCTATGGCCCTTGTGACTTGATTTTGGTGTCACTGAAAGGTATGAGAATACCATTAGAGGTTGTTTGACTACTTGAACTTCTAAACTAATATGTGGCACCATGAACATAGATGCACAGGAAGAAAAAATAATCTGGATTCAGATAGTACCAGACAAGGTCATGTGAAATTACTTTTTGTCAAAACTGATGTTTCCACAAACTTCAGCACCAACAAATTCAGCACCTGAGAAATATTGTGCTCATGTCCTGTGATTCACTAGTGGCAGACAACATTCCTTGCCAGAAAAAAAAAAAAGATGACAAATCGGTAATGTTCTCTCTGTGGCTGGTGGTCTGTGGAGAACTGGGGACAATGCAAGTATTCACTATCACTTTGAGTTTTCATGGGCTCACCGAGAAGCAAATTCAGAGAATCAAGAATTCTACGGGAGGAAAGTAATATGGCAAAGGAAGAAGTATCTGCTTCTGCAGTCAGCCATTCATCCATATAACTTAAGGCTTACTGTTTCTATTTAAGGGCAAGGAAAGCCAGATGCATTCAGGGTTATAGTGCTACATTAGTATTTCTAAAACGTTTCTGAATGCAGATGAATCCTGTTGATGGGGCAAATGTGCAGCCAACATGGGTAATGTTTATGGATATTGGTAACTTTCTAGTAGTGCTTATTTTCACATTCCACTGGTTTACAAAATGATTTAGACATTGTTATGTGCTCTGGTTACATGTGAGACAAGTTTTTCTCCCTGGAGGAATATTAAAAGCCAGACTGAAGAGAATGACTGAAGAACTCTTAGGGCCTTTCATACTCACAAGCACAAATAAAGTATATTTTAGCGTCTTAACTTTAAAAAAGACAGCCTAACAAGAGGCAAAACTCTGGGGAAAAATTGAGCTTTGAGCTTTTCCAGTTCATGTGGAATGTGTTTTTTTTTCCATGGGCAAGCACCAGGAACTGAACCTGGGTCTCTGGTATGGCAGGTGAGAATTCTGCCTGCTGAGCCACAGTCGCACCACCCTGGAAGGTGAATTTTGCTCACTAATGAAAATATGGATGCATTCAGTGTATATATATTTTTCATACCAGATCCTCAGTTGGATATCTCAGTTGAGTTGTACTTGAATTTGGTACCTGACCAAATTAAATGTTTGCCTACGACAGTCACAAAGACTACATGGTATCAAAAGCAGCATCTTATGATTGAACAATGATATAGCTTTCACAATGAGACTCTGTGAATGTGAAAACCTTGTGTCTGATGCTCCTTTTAGCTACTATATCAACAGAGGGGTAGAACATATGGAATAAAAATAAATAATAGGGGGAACAAATGTTAAAATAAATTTAGTTTGAAATGCTAGTGGTAAATGAAAGCGAGGGGTAAGGGGTAATGGTATGTATAATCTTTTTTTCTCTATTATCATTTTATTTCTTTTTCTGTTGTCTTTTTAT
>PVIY010037799.1:0-24388 GCA_004026745.1 Myrmecophaga tridactyla | reverse complement strand
AGTTCAATGGATTTCAGGGTCTTGTCAAAAATCAAATGACCATAGATTTAGTGGTCTATTTCTGTGGTCTATTTCTGTGCTCTTTATTCGATTCCATTGGTCAATACTTCTATCTTTGTGCCAGTACCATTTTATTTTTTACCACTATGGCTTTATAATAGGTTATAAAGTCAAGGAGTGTTAATACTCCTACTTCATTCTTCATTTCTAGGATGATTTTAGCTATTCGGAGTTTCTTTCCCTTCCAGATGAATTTGGTAACTAGCTTTTCCAAGTCTTCAAAGTAGGTTGCTAGAATTTTTATTGGTACCACATTGAATCTGTAGATCATTTGGGTAGAATTGACATCTTAACTATATTTAACCTTCCTATCCATGAGCAGGGAATGTCTTTCCACCTATTTAGATCTCCTTTTAGCAATGTTATGTAGTTTTCTGTGTACAAGTCCTTTACATCCTTAGTTAAAGTTCATTCCTCAGTACTTGATTCTTTTAGTTGCTATTTTGAATGGAATTTTTTCCTTAACTGACTCCTCAGTTAGGTCATTGCTTGTGTATAGAAAAGTTACTTATTTTTACACATTAATTTTATATCCCGTCACCATGCTGAATTTGTTTCTTAGCTCAAGTAACTTTGTTGTAGAGTTCACACGATTTTCCAAGTATAGTATCATGACATCTGCAAATAATGAAAGTTTTACTTCTTCCTGTCCAATTTGGATGTATTTTATTTCTTTTTCCTGCCTGATTGCTTTAGCCAGAACTTCTAATACAATGTTGAGTAATAGTGGTGATAGAGGGCATCCTTGTCTTGTTCCTGATCTTAGGTGGGAAGCTTTCAGTCTCTCTCTATTGAGTATAATGCTGACTATTGTTTTTCCATATATGCCCTTTATCATATTGAGGAAGTTAAGTTTGAGCCCCTTCTTTTGAAGTGTCTTTATCAAAAAAGTATATTGAATTTTGTTGAATGTTTTTCAACATCAATTGAGATGATGATCATGTGATTTTTCCCTTTCAATTTGTTAATGTGCTGTATTACATTAATTGATTTTCTTGCATTCCTGGTATAAGCCCCACTTGCTCCTGGTGTGTAATTCTTTTAATGTGTTGTTGGATTCAATTTGCTAGTATTTTATGGAGAATTTTTGCATCTATGTTCATTAGGGAGATTGGCCTGTAGTTTTCCTTTCTTATAGCATCTTTACCTGGTTTTGGTATTAAAATGATATTAGCTTCATAAAATGTTAGGTAGTGTTCCCTTTTCCTCAATTTTTTTGAAACATTTGATCAGGATTGGTGTAGTTCTTTTTGGAATGTTTGATAAAATTCCCCCTGTGAAGCCATCTGGCCCTGAGCTTTTCTTTGTAGGAAGATTTTTGATGACTGATTGAATCTCTTACTTGTGATTTGTTTGTTGCAATCTTCTATTTCTTCTGAGTCAGTGTAGCTTGTTTGTGTGTTTCTAGGAATTTGTCCATTTCGTCTAAGTTGTCTAGTTTGTTGGCATATAGTTGTTCATAGTATCCTCTTATGATTTCTTTTATTTATTCAGGGTCTGTGTTAATGCATCCCTTCTCATTTCTGATTTTATTTGCATTCTCTTTCTCTTTTTTCTTGCTAGTGGCCTATCGATTTTATTGATTTTCTCAAGGAACCAACTTTTGGTATTATTGATTCTCTCTATTGTGCTTTTGTTCTCCCATTCATTTGACTCTGCTTTAATCTTTGTTATTTCTCTTCTATTTGCTTTGGGGTTAGTTTGCTGTTCTTTCTCAAATTCCTCCAGGTGAGCAGTTAAGTCCTGAATTTTTTGCTTTTTCTTATTTTTTTAACATAGGCATTTAGGGCAATAAATTTCCCTCTCAGCACAGCGTTTGCCACATTCCATCAGTTCTGATATGCTGTATTCACATTTTCGTTCATCTCCAGATAGCTACTGATATCTCTAGCAATTTCTTCTTTGACCCACTCGTTGTTTAAGAGTGTGCTATTTAATCTTATATTTGTGAAAGTTCTGAGTCTTTGATGGTTATTGATATCAAACTTCATTCCTTTTTGATAAGAGAAAGTGCTTTGAATAATTTCAGTGTTTTAAAATTTATAAAGACCTGTTTTGTCCCCAGCATGTGATCTATCCTGGAGAATGTTCCATGACAAGAATTTATAGAGAAGAATGTATATCCTGGTGTTTTGGGGTATATGTCTGTTAGGGCTAATTCATTTATCAAGTTGTTTAACTTCTCTATTTCCTTGTTGATCTTCTGTCTGTTGTTCTTTCTATAGAGGAGAGTAGCGTATTGAAGCCTCCTACTGTTATTGTTGAAACATATGTTGCTCCCTTCAGTTTTGCCAATGTATGTCTCAAGTACTTTGGTGTTCCTTGCTTGGGAACATTAACATTTATGATTGTTATTTCTTCTTGGTGAATTGTCCCTTTTATCAATATATAGTATTCTTCTTTGTCTCTTACGATGTCTTTACATTTAAAGTCTATTTTGTCTGATATTAGTATAGCTACTCCTACTTTCTTTTGGTTACAACTTGCATGGAAAACCTTTTTCAATCCTTTCACTTTCAATCTATTTGTATCCTTATGTCTATGATGAGTCCCTTGTAAGCATCATATAGCTGGATTATATTTCTTAATTCATTCTGCCAATCTGTGTCTTTTAATTTTAGTCCATAAATTTAGACCATTAACATTCAAAGTTATTACTGAAAAGGTGTTTCTTGAATCCACCATCTTATATTTAGGATTTTATTAGTCAGATCTGTATATTCCTTTCCCTCTTTCTCTTTTTATCCTTTAAGTTACCCTTACTGGTACTCTTCAATTCTGTGCCCTCCTCCAGGCCTTCCTCTCCTGTCTTTTTTTTTTAACTGACAGAGCTTCCTTTACTATTTCTTGTAGGGATGGTCTCTTGTTGACAAATTCTTTCAGGATTTGTTTGTATGTGAAAATTTTAATCTCTCCCTCAGTTTTGAAGGACAATTTTTCTGGGTACAGAATTCTTGGCTGGCAGTCTTTCTCTTTCAGGATCATAAATACATCATCCCACTGCCTTCTTGCCTCTATAGTGCCAGTGGAGTAGTCTGAACTCAGTCTTATGTGATTACCCTTGGTATATAGTAGACTGTTTTTCTCCTGCCACTTTCAGGATTTTCTGCTTCTCTTCAACATTTGACAGACTGATTAGTACGTGTCTTGGGGAAGGCCTATTTGGATTTATTCTATTTGGAGTTCATTGAGCTTCTTTGACTTGCACATTTTATGTCCTTTATAAGGTTTGGGAAGTTTTCCCTTATTATATCCTCAACCAATCTTCCTAGTCCTTTACTCTTCTCTTCTCCTTCTGGGAGATCAATGATATTTGCGTGCTTTGTTTTGTCCATAATTTCCCTGAGATACAATTCAAATTTTTCCATCTTTTTTGCCATTTGCTGTTTTGAGTATTCCAAATCAGTTGTCCTGTCCTCTAGTTTGCTTATTCTTTCTTCTGCCTCTTAAAATTTGCTGTTGTGTGTCTATAGTATGTATTTGGTCTACAGCATGCTATTTTTCTATTTATTCTTTCAGATTCCTCTTTATGCTCCTCTAGTGTCTTCTTGATCTCCTTTATGTCATTAGCCACCCCATTCATTTTATTTAGTAGAGATATATGAACATCTTTGATTAGTTGTTCCCATGTCTGTGTCTCCCCTGGTGTTTTAATTTGGTCGTTCGACTGGACTGTATCTGTCTGCATCATGATATGCTTAGTGATCTTCTGCTATATTCATGGTATGTAAATGTTTTGATTGGTTTACTTTGGAAGTTGATTTCCTACTGTACTCTAAAGCCTTGTATTTGCGGGATGGATATGGAGCAGGATGCAGTGTGTGGGGTGGGGCACAACAGTGCAGTGATGCGTTGCAGTGCAGGTATAGGCACAGTTTGGGGATGCTATGCTTGTGCCTGTGAGCATGGGCACCCAGCAGTGGGGAGGATGTGGCTGTGTGGGTGCACGGGTCGGGGGAGGGATGCCCTGATGTGCGCGTGGCCCTTTGTGCACATGGGCAGGGCACAGGGCAGTGGGTTGGCATTGTGCCTACCTGGGGGTGGATGTGGCCCTGCTGTGCAGGTCAGTGCTTTCCCAGAGGTGGGGGGCGTGATTGGGGTCTGTGTGCATGCACAGATCTGTGAGGGCGATAAACTGATGTATACGTGCACACAGCTTTAGGGCAGGGTGGGTTTCTATAACTATGTGGGCTGGGGGCAGGTGTAGACTGGGTATGGAGGTTAGCACCCACAGCCTTTATGTGCTGTCAACTGCCTGCAGGGGGCAGGGACTGGGAGGTAGGACTCGGGAGGGGCAGGGAGAGACTGCACTTTTGCAGGAGAGGTGGATGGGCTGGGGCAGGTGTGCATGCGCCTGTGGTGGAGTTGTAGGGGGGGTACACACAAACGAGGGGTTGGTGGGCCCGGGGAGGGGGGGAGCGGGTGATGGGGTTCAGGTGCGTGGGGTGTGGGGTGAGTTTCAGGTCACGGGTCTGCACTGGTGAGGGTAGTGCTTTCAAGGAATGCAGCTTGTTTCCTGGTCCCTGTTTCCCTGTCTGTACACTCCTGAGGGCTCCAGTCTTCTGTTTTAGGCTCTTTGCATCAGGCTGACTGTTTCCCATTCTCTGCTTCTCAGTTCCTCCACTGTTGCAACCAGGGCCGCCCTCCGTGGTGCAGAAGACTCTCTTGGGTCATCTACACCCTGCAATCACTGTCTCAGTCGCCCTCCCGCCCCTTCTCTAGCTGTTCCTTGGAACAGGGTTGAACTCAACCTATCCTGTTCCACTATCTTCCTGGACTGTCATTATATAGTTTTTGATGAACAAAAGTTTTTAATTTTGATGAGGTGCCACCTATCTAATTTTTCTTTTGTCACTTGGTCTTTGGGTGTAAAGTTCAAGAAATCATTCCCTAAAACAGGTCCTAAAGATGCTTCCCTATATTTTCTTCTAGGAGTTCTATAGTTCTGGATATTATATTTAGTTCTTTGATCCATTTTGAGTTGATTTTTGGATATGGTGTGATATAGGGGTCCACTTTCATTCTTTTGCATATGGACATCCAGTTTTTCCAGCACCATTTGTTGAAGAGCTGTTAATTCCCAACTGAGTATACATGGCACTGTTGGCCAAATATACCTAGATACACAAATGAACTCTAATATTGGAATACCTGCTACCTGCAAGCTTCGTTTTGAATGAATATTTTTCAGAGCTGCCATAGAAGGGGGCCACATTATTCCCTGAAATTTGGACCCACATGAGTTGAAAAAAACTGGACTGTGACAGATTCCTGGTGATCACTGGGATCTTCTGTGCAGCTTATATAATATTAGGACCTGCTTTTCAAATATGAGTTTTAAGCGTATTGTGTAGTTTTGTTCTGAATTTTAACAAATATAATTTTTATGTGTCTGGAAAGGTAGGTTTAATATGGTGGAATTAATATACTGTATCACTGTAAAAGAAAATCCTACAGTGACTTTTATTTCAAGGATTGTATCCTCATATTTCAGAACTAAATATTGATGTTTACTTTAAACTAAAGTGTGCCCATATTAAGAATATGAGGACTTGTAATGAAAGGTACAAAGCCAATCAGAGCTTTCAGTAGTGGTCATAGTGGTAGCTGGGTTCCAAGCAGGGGGCCAACATTGTCTCAGGGTAGACTTTCTTGATTTGTCTTTTCAATCAGGTACTAGAATTGTTAATATTTTGAAAAGTCCACAAAAGAAAAATACTTTTTAAATGTTATAAGAAGTTACTCAGTCCTTAGGAATGGATTTTAAAATTATATTTGGCAAATTCAGATCATCTTAAATGAAAAAGTTAAGTGGAAGGCAACTATCCTACATCAGACTTCTTTTGTCAGCTAACAGTGTATAAAGGATCTTTATGATTTAAAATTCTTTGCCTCTTGTATTTATGTTTATAGTTATTTCACCAAGAGAGACAAAGGTAGGTTTGATAATGATTAAAGTCAGTTTACAGCAGCATAAAATGGGTTTTCAAAGAAAGAAGTAATTGTGTAAAGATAAATAATAGGCTTTTAGTTTTGCTACTTGCAAAATTGGATTGTTTTGCAAGAAGTGAATAAAGGACACTTTAAATATGGTTTAAAGAAACATTCTTTGCACCAGAGAAATGAACTTTAAATAAAGAATTTTACTTTTTTTAAAAAATCCATTGGGTCATAAATGTGAAGCTTGATTTGTGAACTCTCATTTCAATTCCATTGGTCTATATATCTATAGTTGGGCCAGTACTATGCTGTTTTAATTACTGTAACTTTGTAATTTTTTTTAACTTTTAGTTTTTTTAATTTTGTTTCAGTTAGATGGACAAGGCATCTATATTCTAATGCATTATCTTAGCCATCACTAGCCAAAGTGAAAAGTGACTTACTTACCAGTAAAAGACAAGGGAAAAAGGTCATGATCTTCTAACCAGGAATTTAAACCCCCAAATAAATCATCATACAAAAATATCAAAGTTGCTTTTCTAAACACTTTGTACGGGTAAAAAGTACAAAAAAAAATTCACATTAAAAAAAATCTATAGGCTGGTATAGCAAGTTAAGACCATTGTTTTTATATACTAAGTTCTTCAAATAAATATTTTACATGAATTTAAGTTTTAAAAAAATAGGTCGAGTATTTATGCTGTGTGTTTGGTCCACTAAAAGATCATTTGTCAACTGATATTAAACTGCAAATTATATGCTACCAATGGTGCATGCATATCACAGAGGCTGGATATGCACATGTGCCTGTTACATACCTGTGAAATAGCTAACACTACTGTGTATGCTACTTCCATCCTGTAAAAATCCCCTAGCCTATCTTCAATCAAATTGCAAAGAGAACAAAGGAGAATACTTTTGACTATAGTAGACATTTGCTCAGGATTTTTTAAAATGCAAATGTTATAATGCTTTTGGGCCTTAAAGATTATTGGACATAAGATTAAAGTCAACACTTCTTAGAAAATATCTGACATGGAGAGAATATTCAACATACTTATGCAGAGAGGACATGAATGAATGTATATTGAAGAACGCCAGCTTCTGTCTCGTCTATTTCTGTTGTTTTATTCTAGTTTTAAATGGCCTTGGATCCTTAAAACATGATGATTTAATAAAATAATATTATATTAACTTTTTTCTATTTTAGAAACCAACTTTTAAAGCAATTTGATTTTTTTTTTTTACGTGGGCAGGCACCAGGAAATGAACCTGGGTCTCCGGCCTGGCAGGCAAGAACTCTGCCACTGCACCACCATTGCCTGCCCTAAAACAATTTGGTTTTTATTATGACACGTTATTTCAATTGACACTATGCCAAAAATAAAATTGGCTGCAATATGTTTATCCACAAAATTCAAGTATCATTTTGCAAAATATTCCAAAATGAATTCAGTAAACATTTTTCATTTCCAATCACCTGAGAGATGAATCCAACTATTTTTATCAATTACAACCAAACTGGGCTGAGAACGACTACATTAAAACCCTGCAAACCAAAACCACTCATCCCAAAATCTAAAACACTAACATTTTCCATCCAGGAGAGAAAAATGAGCATGCAAAGTAAAGAGAACCACATGATTGCTCAAGTAACCAATCAAAAACCACTTCTCTGTTATTTGCGCTAATAGTTACTGGAAGCTTGAAGTTTCCCCCTTCACTGGTGGTTCCTAGAGTCACAGTTTCAATGTCAAACGTGACAGTGGACCCAGAAGTAACTTTAGGCAACTGATTAGTCATTTCTTTTCCATTTTCAAAAACTGCACTATTTGTACTAATATGCACTGCTTGATCCCACTGCAAAGAGCCATATCCATTCTGTTTTTCTGCACACTCCTATACTGTTTCTTCTGTCTGGTTGTCCTACAGTTTCAAGTCTTATAACATGGTACTATGATGCCTCCAGGTTTTTCTGTTAGTTCTGCTACCTGAACTAGAGGGAGAGATGCTACCGTTCCGTGGTTAGGAATGTGATCTTTAACTATGTGAAGAATTGAGCCATCCAGCTGAGCAGATAAACAAAACACATCAACCATTTAAGGCGCTTCTGGTAAGCTGTCCAGCTGAATATGAGAGGCCGCTTGGGTAAAACTCCAGTTTGTGGTTCTGTTCTCCCGCACCACCAAGAATGGCGGTCTCACTGGTATCCTGAAAAATGAACAAGGCTCCTTAGACTCCTACCTTCTCGGACTAAGTCCTCTGCAGTGTTAACTCCGTGCTCTTTGAGCTTCTTGCAGTTGTCTAGTGGCTTAATGGTCTCCTGCTCGATGGTGTTTACTTCTTGCAAAAGGGTCACCAATTACTCATCCGCGGGTTTCCCTCGGTTTCCCTTTAAATCATTAAAATGCTGTTTGAGGACATCACTTGTCTGCGATGCACTCTCTTTAATCTCGGTGCCTTCCGCAACCCCCGCAGCAACCTGGCCCAGCTTCCGCAGGCCGCCACCCCGTTCTCAATGGCCTCCTGCAACAGCAGCTCGGCTTGGCTCCAGCTCCATCGCACCCCTAGTCCTGCCCCGCGGATTCGGGGCACAGCTGTGCCGCCCCGCGCGGCCTTGTTCAGGCGGAAGCGCTGCCACGCCACCTGTAATAAGTTTTAAGATCACCGCGTGTGCCCTCCAACTTCATTCTTTTTCATCATGGCTTTGACTGTTTGGGGCCTTTGCCCTTCCATATAAATCTGATGATTGGCTTTTCCATTTCTGTAAAGAAGGTTGTTGGAATTTTGATTGGGTTTGCATTGAATCTGTAAATCAATTTAGATATAATTGACATCTTAACAATATTCAATCTTCCAATCCATAAATATGGAATGTGTCTATTTATTTAGGTCTTTCTTGATTTCTTTTAGAAATGTTTTGTAGTTCTTTGTGTGCCAGTCCTTTACATCCTTGATTAGATTTATTCCTAGATATTTGATTTTTTTAGTTGCTGTTGCAGATGGAATTGTTTCTTGATTTCTTCTTCAGATTGTTCATTGGTAGTGTATGGAAACACTACTGAATTATGCATGCTGATCTTGTACCCTGCCACTTGGCTGAATTCATTTATTACCTCTAGGAGATTTGTTGTTGATTTTTGAATCACAAATAGTGAAAGTTGTACTTCTTCCTTTCAAATTTGATTGTCTTTTATTTCTTTTTCTTGCCTAATTGTTCTGGCTAGAACTTGCAGTTTAATATTAAACGAACAGTGCTGACACTGGGCATCATTCTCTTGTTCCTGATCTTGGAGAGAAACATTTCAGTATTTCAGTATGTTATCTGTGGGTTTTTAATATAATGTCTTTTATCATATTGAGAAAGTTGTCATTATTCCTAGAGTTCTAAGTGTTTTTATCAAGAAGAGGTGCTGGATTTTGTCAAATGCCTTTTCTGAATCAATTGACATGATCATGTGTTTCCCCCCCCCTCGGTTCTGTCAATATGATGTATTACATTAATTGATTTTTTTAAATGTTGACATACTCTTGAAAACCTGCAATAAATTCTACCTGATCATGGTATATAATTCTTTTAATGCACTATTGGATTCTGTTTGCTAGTACTTTGCTGAGGATTTTTGAGTCTATGTTCATAATGGATATTGGTCTATAATCTTTTCTTATGGTATCTTTATCTACCTTTGGTATGATGGTAATATTGGCCTCTTGAATGAGTTAAGGAATGTTTCTTCCTCTTTAATTTTTTGGGAGGGTTTAAACAGGACATTCTTCTTGGAACTTTGATAAGATACTCCTCTGAAGCCATCTGGTCCAGGGCTTTTTTGTTGTTGTTGGGAGGTTTTTGATACTATTCAATCTCAACTAATTATTGGTCTGTTAGGATTTTCTATTTTTTCTTGAGTCAATGTAGGTCTGTGTGTGTTTCTAAGAATTTGTCCATTTCATCTAGGATATTCAATTCATTGGTGTACAGTTGTTCATAGTATTCTCTTATAGTCTTTTTTATTTCAGTGGGTTTGGTAGTAATGTTCCCCTTTTCTTTCCTGTTTTTAGTCATTTATGTCCTCTCTTTTTTACTTCATCAGTGTAACTAAATGTTTGCCACTTTTATTGATTTTTTTCAGAAAATCAACTTTTGGTTTGTTAATTCTATTGTAGTACTCTATTTCATTTATCTCCATTTAATCTATGTTATTTCCTTCCCTCTGCTCAGTTTGGGTTTAGTTTGCCCTTGTTTTTGTAGATCCTTCAGTTTTGAGGTGAGGTCTCTGATTTGAGATTTTTTCCCCCCTTTTTAATGTAGGCATTTAGAGCTATAAATTTCCCACTCAGCACTGGCTTTGCTGCATACCATAAGTTTTGGTATGTTGTGTTTCCATTTTCATTCCTATCCAGATATATCCTAATTTCTCTTGTCATTTCTTCTTTGACCCATTAGTTGTTTAAGTGTATGTTGTTTAATTTCCACAGAATCATACATTTTATTCTCTTATTGATTTCTAGTTTCATTCCAGTTATCAGATGCTTTCGATATTTTTGAATTTATTAATACTTGTTTTGTGACCTAACATATGATCTATCCCAGAGAATAATCCATATGCACTAAAGAAGAATGTGTATATACTGCTGTTGGGTGAAGTGTTCTATGTATGTCTGTTAGGTCTGGTTGGTTTAGAGTATTTTTCAAGTTTTCTATTTCCTTATTGACCTTCTTTCTAGTAGTTCTATCCATTATTGAAAGTGGTATATTATTAGAGTCTACCTCTATTAATGTAGAGTCATCTATTTCTCCCTTCAAATCTGTCAATATTTCTTCATATATTTGGGGGTTTTGCCATTAGGTGCATATGTATTTATACTTGTTATGTCTTTTTGTTGAATTGATCCCTTAATCAATATAAAATGACCTTCTTTGTCCCTTGTAACAATTTTTGTCTTAAATTCTAATTTTTTTTTTGCGTGGTGCATGGTCTGGGAATCGAACCCAGGTCGCCCACAGGAAAGGCGAGCATTCTACCACCGAACCACCTGTGTACCCTTTAAATTGTATTTTATCTTATATTTTAATATGGCTACCCCCAGCTCTCTCTCTCTCTTTACTTTTGCATATTTTAAATATATATATATTTTTTTTCTTCCTTCCCCTTTCAACCTGCTTGTGTCTTTGAATTTACAGAATAAATATGGGTCATGCTTTTTAATCTATTTTTCTAATCTCTGCCTTTTGAGTGAAGAGATTAATTCTTTACATTTAAAGTAACTGCTGAAAATGCAGGACTTAGCTCTGCTATTTTGCTCTTTAGGTTTTGCAAGTCTTCACCTTCTTTTTTTTGGGAGTCTCTTCTCATTTCTTTCTGGATATATTTTTCATATATTATCTTTGTGGCTAACACAGAGTTAAAATTTATTATCCTAAATATATTGCAATATTTTTTATTTGATGCCCACTTAACTTCAATAGCATGCACATACACTGTTCCTATACCCCCACCTTTTTTTGTACTTGTTACCAATTATATCTTTGTGCATTGCATGTCCAAAACCAGAGATTTATCATTACTTTTTATACATTTGCATTTTAACACTTATAAGTAAGAAGTGGAGTAGCATACTAACATTGTACTATACGGTACAATATTACTGACATTTATAATTACCAAGGTGGTTACCTTTACTGAATGTCTTTATTTCTTTATGTTACTTTGAACCACTGTTTAGTGTCCTTCCCTTTCAGTCTGAAGAACTCCCTTTAGTATTGCTTTGTTGGGCAATGTACTCTTTCAGCTTTTGTTTATCTGGGTATGTCTTAATCTCTCCCTTATTTTTGAAAGAAAGTCTTGTTGGATATAAAATTCTTGATTGGCCATTATTATCCCTCAGCATTTTGAGTATTTCAGCCCACCGACTCCTTGTCACCATGGAGGTACTTAGTCTAATTGAGACTCCCTTGAATATAACATGTGCTTTTCTCTTGCAGCTTTCAGAATTCTCTCCTTTGCATTAGGCAATTTGACCACCATGTGCTTGCGCCTATATCCTGTTTGGTCTCTGATGACTTCTTGGATGTGCATCTTCACGTCTTTTGTCAAGTTTGGCAAGTTTTCGGTCTTTATTTCTTTGAAGATTTCTTCTGTTCCTTTCTCTCCTTCTCCCTCTGGGATTCCCATAAACAGTATAATGTTAATGGTGTCTCATAGGTCTCTTAGGCTACTTTTACTTTTTCTAATTTATTTTTCTTCCTGCTCTTCAGCCTAATTCATTTCAATCATCTTGTCTTCAAGTTCACTGATTCTTTCTTCTTTCTTCTGCCAGTTTTCCCAGTTGAAACCCTTCTAGGCATTTTTCTTTTGAATTGTTGTGGTCTTTAACTCCAGTAGTTCTGTTTGTTCCTTTTTAAAAATCTCTCTCTTCATATTGGTCATTCTTGTTTTCCTGATATCCTTTAGTTTTTTTTCTGTATTTTCCTTCATCTCCTTGAGCATATTGAAGAACTCTTTTTTTTTTTTTAAGTCTTTGTCTGGTGTGTGTACAGTTTGGTTTTTGTTGATGTTTTCTGGGGTTTGTGTTCTTCCTTCGGATGCGCCATCATTTCCTGTTTCTTTGTTTGTTGTGTAATATTTTGTTGCACACTATACATTTTAATATTTTAAAATGTCAATTCAGATTTAGTTCCTGAGCTGTCTGTTTCTTGAGGTTGTGACAGCTAGTGATATGACATAGCTTTTCTTTTTTTTTTAAATTTGCATATGGGCAGGAGGCACCAGGGATCGAACTCCAGACCTCCAGCACGGCAGGTCGGAGCTCTGCCTGCTGAACCACGGCAGCCACCCTATGACAGAGCTTTTCTTGAGTGCCAGGAGCTAATTAAAAAATCACGCAAGCCAATGCAAAAAGAAAAAAACTTTCAGTTTTTCAAATTGGCTTTGCATTAGCTGGTGCTCTCCTTGCTAGCCCTCCTTTCAAGTTGCATGCAAAAGTGCAGGGTCCTCCCTGTCTTTTCTGGCCCAGTGTCTTGTCCTGGGCTTGTGCCTGCTAGTGGCATTAGGAGTTCCCCTATTCAAAGCAATTTGAGTGCCTCCTCAACCATCCAGGAAACAGATCTTCTCTCACTCTCCAGGGTGGTCCGTCACAGGACTTAAAGCAGGTTAGCCTTTGCCCCAAGCTCTCTGATTCAATTGCTCCTTACACTGCTTTGGCTGTCAAATTGCTTTTGCCTAGAGAACAAATTCTGGGAGAAGGTATGCTGGAGAGGAGTTTTCTAAGTTAGTCTTTTCCAGCTGGAAGGAGGCTGGGGATCCACAAAGGGGGCACCAGCTGTTTCCACATTGCCCTGAGGTGGGAGGAGGGGGCGAGGGAGGTGAGTGCAAGTATGTCAGGAGCTTCTCCTGTGACTCTTTGACGCTGTGTTTTCTCAATTTGGCACTTGCCCAATAAACGCAGACCTTGACTGTTTTCTGTGAGTTTGAGCAAGGTTCTTTAAGGCTCCTCTGCCTCGTTTGCCTGGTTGAGGTAGAAACAATGGCCACCTTCAAAGCTGGACATCCCCGTGATCTGAAGTAGCTATTCAAAAGCAGTAATAAGCTATCCAACCGCACACCCTTGGATGTTGGGGAACTAGGTCTTTAGATCCCAACCTGGCACCAGGAAGCTGCACCAGGGGCTGAAGTTGAGTACCTTACTGCTGCCTGTGGTGAATCTGGGAGATGGGCAATGGTAGCCACTGACTGGAGAGTGCATTTCACTGGTATTCAGTGAATTTATCAGCCTCTTCATCCTGTTCTTCCCCAGATGCCACACTGTGTTCTAGACTCTGAAGTTTCAAAATAATTTATTCACAGAGTTTCTAACTATTTAATAGTTGCTCTGGTGGAGGGACTGGTTCCTAGAGCTTCTACTCTGCATCTTTCCAGAATCTTCAAACTTCATTACTATTTATGGCTGAGTAATATGTCATTCAGTGTGTGTGCCACATATTGTTTACCAGTTCATCTATTGATGGACACTTGGGCTTTTTCTACCTTTAGTCTATTGTAAATAATGCTGTTATGAACATGGGTATACAAATATCTGTTTGGGTACCTGCTTTCAATTCTTTTGCATATGTACCTAAGACTGGAATTGCAAGGTCATATGGTAATTCTTTGTTTACCACAGCAGCTGAACAATTTTTCATTCCCACCAGCAATGCATGAGGGTTCCAATTTCTCCACATCCTTGCCAACACTTTTATTTTTCATTTAAAAAATAATAGCCATCTAAGCAGGTGTGAAGTGATATCTCATTTTTGTTTTGATTTACATTTCCCTAATGGCTAATGACATTGAGCATCTTTTCATGCACTTTTTGGCCATTTGTAAATCTTCTTCAAGACTTTTGAGATGTCTCTTCAGGGGGCTTGACCCATGTTTTAAATTGGGTTGTCTGTTAAATGATAGGTGATCTTTATATCTTTATATGCATTATATATAAATATATTCTGGATATTAAATCCTTATCAGAGATACGATTTACAACTGTTTTCCCATTCTGTAGGTTATCTTTTCACATTCTTGAAAATGTCCTTTGATCACAAAAGTTTTTAATTTTTATGAAGTCCAATTTATGTATTTTTTCTTTTTTTGCTTGTGTTTTTGTTGTCATATGTAAGAATTCATTGTCAAATTCAATGCCATGACAATTTTCCCTGTTTTCTTTTAAGAGATTTATGATTTTACCTGTTATATTTGGTTCATTGATCCACTTTGAATTAATTTTTTGCATATGGTAAGAGAGGTCCAACTTTATTCTATCACATGTGGAAATCCAGATTTCCCAGCATCATTTGCTGAAGAGAATAGAGGTGCTGTCTTTCAAAATAGATGAGTCAAAGTCTGAATGGGTGACATGTAAGTCAAGTTCTGAAGGAGGTAAAGAAGTGAACCATGCAAACATGTTGGGGGCGGGGAGAGCATTCCACATTGAGGAAACAATAAATGCAAAGGCCCTGTGGTGGGAGTATGCTTAATATGATCAAGGAACTGAAAAGTAGTGTCACTAAAACAAGGGGAACAGTAGTAGGAGGGGAGGTCAGAGAAGTAATGGGGATCCAGACTATGCCTTGTATGCTATTCTGAGGGAAGTAAGGAGTCATTGGGAATTTGGGTCAAAGAATACTATAATATGACTATTATTTTAATAGGATAACTTTGGTGACTCTAACAGTCTTCATGGAGACAAGGATTGAAACAGGAATCCTTGTTAACAGGCTACTAACAGGTCGTTTTGGGACCGTTATGATGATGTGGAGGTGGTGAAACGTAGTTAGATTCTGAATACGTTTTGAAAGCATGACTAAGTATTTGCTTACCATAAACAAGAGTGGATCTAAGTGTTGTGATTTCTAAAAACTAGCTGAAAATCCTTTGATACGCCTTCCAACATCTATGTACCTTGCCTTTGAATCTGGGTGAGCTTATGACTATTCTGACCAATAAGGTAGTGGCAGTGATGCTATGTAATGTAGGAGGTTAGGCCATAAAAGGCCATTCAGTTTCTGCTTGGTCTTTGGAAATATCTCCCTTTTGGTTATTCCTTCTTGGAACCCAGATTTTATGCTATAAAAAGCCCAATCAACATGGAAAGACCAAGGGACAGGTGCTTCAGTTGATGATCCCAGCAGAGTCCAGCCTTCGAGTAATTCCAGCCAAAGAACCAGACATGAGTTTGAAGAAATGTCCAGATAATTGCAGCCCTGAATCATTTACGTTTTTCCAGCCAAAGCCTCAGACAATATGGAGATGAGACAAGCATTTCCACTGTGCTCTGTCTCAATTCCTGACCCACAGAATCTACAAGAATAGCAAATGGTGGTTGTTTAAATCACTAAGTTTGGGGTGTTTGTTACACAATAATATATAATCAAAGCACAGATTCTCTAAGTGGGCACTTGCAGTTCAGAATATGAAGAACCACTCTTCACCTAGATTACACCTGATCATATTGTTATGCTGTAACTACTGAACAGCTTCCCAAGGTCTGGGGACTGAAACTGTGCCATCATTACTAATATGTAAGTATATTTGGAATGGGTAATGGCCCTGAATTTTCTATCTCCCACTAAACCAATAATAAAACCAGCCAAATACTTCAAAAGCCAAATCGAACAGATATATTCAGCAACCTGGTTCTTCCATTTATTACCATTATTTATGATCATTTTGCTTTCACTATCCTTATTTTTGTTAATATTCCCTCAAACAAGCCAAAAAAAGAAAAGAGCAAATACTTTCATATAGTCCAACTTCCAAAACTAAATGAAACATGAGATAGGCATGACTTATTTTCACATATCCAGCACCTGTGCCAGAAATTGGAAGGAACCAAAGATTCACACTGACTGAGGAAAAAGGAACTTCATGTGTGAACTCCATATTGTCTACTGAACTATGTTCCAGGTTGGAATTATAATTCTAGACTCCTCTTCCATCATTGTGCCATGGAAGCAAGCCACTCACCAGTTTCTCTGTTTCTATTTCCTCTGTTGTAAGAAAAAAAAAAAACAAGAGTAGCATTGTGTTGTTCTCAGGGCCTAAAAGAAAGCATCAGGCAATAATTTTGCTAGAAATGCAATAGATAGTTTCTATTTTCTAGTTCTTTTGTGATTCAAAGAAAACTGTGTTTCTATTCATCCATTTTATAAACACTTATCAAGAATCTAGTGTAACCAAGATGTTAGAATTTAGGGGTTGATTATGATTACTGAATCATTATATAGAGATTCCTTTTTACTTTATGATATATTAGAGTAGACAGAGAGAAATATCTAAAAACTGTAAGCCAGCTGCCTTGATCTTTGATCGTGATTGATTAACCTTGCGCCTTCGTGATCGAAAAAACCTGTCACTGACCTTCACTTGTACCATTTTATCTGTTTTTTTGACCCCTAGAGTCTTATGATCACTGAAAACTGTCCTAATATTTATTAACGAAAGGACTTGGGTCAGCCCAGAACTAACCCAGAACTAATTCCAAAGGTATCTTGATAACCTAAGCCAGATCTAACCAAAATGGGCCCACCTGCCATGTGTAGTAGCTTAGACTTGAACCTATAAGTCACCTATACCTCATTATAATACTAACAATCAGCCCATCATCATATTAAGACCACTACATACATTCTGTGACTCAGCATGTAATCAATCTGCGCATGCTCAATAATGAGACCACCTCTAATTACATCACCTGGAGCCATTGTGTTCATTATCTTACATTTTTAATAACAATTTTAGGAGACAGAAATTTGGGCCGATAGGCCATCTGATCTTTTGCTTCACAACTGGCTTTCATATATGCCAGTTTCTAAGACTAGATGAAACATGAGATAAGCATGACCTGTTCTCACTCTTTCTCTTCTGAAGAAATTCCTGGTGTCTTAGGAATTAGTCATTTGAACGCATCAGGCAGAAAACTCACTGCCTTTGTCCAGTAACACTAGTATGTGTCAGGCCCTTTGCTAAAGTAAAGAAATAAAGAAATGAAGAAGACAGGACAAGATTCATTTTTCAAGGCTTGGCCCAAAATACTCTCTCTGCAAAGCTTGGCAGCAACAATGCTGAATGGCCACGCAGCTCATTTGCTTTTCTTCATGTGCTACTGGAACAATAACTTCCTAGCTTCCCTTACAGTTAGATTTGGGTCATCTGACTGAATTCTGGCCAATGGAATGTGGGTAGATGTAATGTCTGTGTGAACAGCCTGGCCATCAACCCCCTGGGCAGTACTCTACATTTCCTCTTTTTGGTCTGCAATGTCTTTAGAGGACATGTGTTGAAGATGGTGAACTGACATGCTGGAAGGAGCATGGGTCCCTGAATGGAGCAGACCCACCCTGTCTGGCCCCTTTGAATTGTGATGGAAACAAACAATTAACATTTATTGTATGAATCCACTGTTAATTTGGACAGTCACTCCCCTTCCCTCTAAAACTAATATAAGAGTTTCTTAAACTGACACAATTCAGTCAGGGTCCACTCAGTAGACAGAAAGCACACTAAAAGTTTTTTGAATAGAGGGAATGTAATATAAAGAATTGTTTATTTAATATAAGAATTGGCTTTAATTGTTAACTGAAAGAGTAAAAGGAGCGTATTAAGGTATTAAAGAAATAGCACCTGCAGGAGGCAGCTAACACCCCTGGGACTGAGGGAACAAAATGGGTTCAAACTAAGAAAGGGGCTCAAATTGGCTGGTACTGGTGTCTCTAGAATAACAATGAGGTTGGTTCTGTGGGTGTTGCAGAAACTACAAAATGGATTGTGCTGCTGCTACTGGACTTGCTGCTGCCTGAGTAAATAAATGTGGCTGGGGTGATGCTGACAGGAATAAAAAGAAAAGAAGCTGAAAACAGGAAGGAGCAAGTCTATTCTTCTTTTTCCAGTTTTTTGATTCTCCCTCTAGTGTCACCTGTTGACGGAACTTAACAGAGAGCAAACTGGAGAAGCAGAAATGTGGCTTGTAGAGTCCCAGCCCTAGGAGCAAAACATGAAGTATGAAAGTGTGGGTTTGTAGCTGAAAGGCAAAAAACTTAATAACTGGCCCACCATACCAGGGAATGATCTCTCTGTCCCACATCTCAGTAGTTTATCTACATTATTTAATGACACATATCACCTTCTGCCCCGAAAAGGAGTTCTTTAGATTTGCTTTAGTGCTCTAATTCAAATGTAAATTCCTTTAAAAGCAAGATGAGTGGCTGATTCATCTCTGCATACTTTTTCATACTTTTCTGATGCCCCTTAGCACAATAGTCACATATAGTTGGTATGCAATAATTTTGTCAAATGAATGCATTTTACCCCAAAATGATTGAAGTGGAGAATGGTTATTAGGAAGCAAGAAGTGAGACAAAGTCCAGCCATAATGAAATTTGTGGATTGAATAGAATTTGGGCCATTAGATACTTGACAATGCTTGTGAAAAGCAGGGTCACACCAAATTTTTAACCAGAGGTTTCTGGAAACCCTGCTGTTATTTGGTATTGGCTACTTAACTGGTAAGAAGAGAGGTGAAGAGTAGAACAGGGCCTGTCTTAGGCAGACCTAGCTTCTCCTGAATCTCTTCATAAACTCCTCAGAATACTATGGACCGGTTCTTAGGTTCTAAGCAGTTAGAGGTGGCAGAGACCCTAGAGACCTGATTGCCCAGTTACTATTTATGCATCACTAATTATCTCCAAACATAGTGTCATAAAACAACAACCATTTTATTATGCTCATGGATTCTGTAGGTTAGGAATTCAGAAAGGGCATAGTGGGTATGGCTTATCTTTGCTTAAGAATGTCTGGAGTCTTGGTTAGGGAGTCTCTACAATTGGAGATGATTTCATGGGTGAAAGCTAGAACAATCAGGGGACATCTTCACTACATATCTGATGATTGATGTTGCTTGTCTGGTAGAACCTCAGCTGGGGCTCCAGCTGGCTCCTATTTTTGGCCGCTCCACATGGCCTGAATTTCCTCACAGCCTCACAATATTCCACATTCTTATGTGATAGCTGAGGGGTCTAAAAGCAAGTGTCCCTTAGAAGAGGTAGAAACTGTCTTGCTTTTTATGTCCTACCCTCAGAAGTCATGCAGTGCCACTTCTGCCTCATTCTATTGTTTACAATTGAGCTACAAGCTCACCCATATTTAAAAAGAGAGTCCCATCTTAATGAGATGAGTGTCAATATTATCAATTATAGGAAAGCATATGGGATGGAATACATTGTTGAGGATATGTTTGGAAAATATAAATTGTCATAGGTTTTAAATCCATTCTCCATACTTTCCAGATGAGGAAACTGAGACCCAGAGAACTTGGAAAGCAGCTTATAAAGGGCCTTCAGTTAGTTCTTAGAGATCCCATCCTTTGTGAAACTCAGAGGACAAAGAGAATATACAGACTTGTCCTGTATAAGGCTGAGAAGCACAGACTACAGCTGTACTGAAGGAACCTCTCTGCCAGGTAAGTCTGGGCCAATGCCCCAAAGGGGTTTCAAAGAGAAAAAGATACTGGTATCGTTTGAATACACTGGCTTTATGTTACTGAATTTCTGTAACTCAGAAATAAATGCTGGGCAATGAGTGTCATTGGAAAGGATCCCAGTGTTTACAGTGAGAAATCAGGTACTGGAGCCATACCCCTGCCCCCACTCTAAATAGTGATTAAACTGTAGAGGCAAGGCAGAGCCCCAATAGCACCAGCTTGGTTGTCACAAACTCCACTGACAAGCAGAGGTGGTTGGTAGAAGGGATGAATAAATGGAAAACTATTTTTTTACTCCTGGCTTTGAATTTTGAATGATAACTTCTCCTTTCATCAAAACAGAAAACAGACAATATAGACAGAAATAATAGGGTCTATAGGATTTTTTTTTTTCACGGGCAGGCACCAGGAATCAAACCCGGGTCTCTGGTGTCGCAGTTGAGAACTCTGCCTGCTGAGCCACCGTGGTCCACCCACCTACGGGAATTTAACAAAGCTAAAAGGAACTCCAGATTTTAGGGAAACTTATTTTATTGTGTCTACCAGTGTCCTTCTCTTAGAATGTGGAGGAATGTAAAGTGTTTTACATTAATCACTAATAACAACAGCAGGAAAAACAAGAATTGTTGCTATTTACTTAGGGCCACCAAGGATCACACATATGCTGAGTGATTTGTGTGTATCATCTGTAGCAGATGCTCAGATTACCTTCAATCCCTTTACTGTTTTCTTGCACACTGTCTTCTGGTATGCTTTTACTCCCTAAAATTGCATCTTTTTTTGTTGGAGGGCTGCCCTTAGGCTACTAGTCCATTTTTCTGGCCACACAGAGAGATGGAAGTTCCTGAGAATTTAATAGCCCTGGAGACAGCAGTTAAGCAATGAATTATAGGTGTGGAAATACAATTACTTTAGGGGTATAAATACTCCGGCTCCCTTGCTTCTGCTCTGTGTTGTTACCTACACACTTCTCCAGAGAATACCTTTGGGGGTGAGCTGGAGTTGCTCTCTGTGAGATGGTTTGATATCTTTCTCTTGTTTGGCCTACTTCTCCTCCCTGCCCAAATTCCCTACTACTCTACTGGGTTTTTTTTTCTGATGACACAGCCCAATAAATAATCTTTACACAAATTCTAATTTCAAGGTTTGCTTCAGGGGGCCCAACCTAAGATGCTACCTTATCTAATCTTTACAACCACCTCCATGGGATCAGTCGGTAAGGGTGTCCCCATTTCACAAACATGGAAACTTTGGCTTTGAGCAGATCTGCCCAAATCACATAAGTTAGTTGCTTTCTTGACTTTTAGACCAGTCCTCTGCTATATTGTACTTCCTCAAAGATACAACTTGTCTTAATCCCCTTTCTACCTCTCATTTGCCTCTGGTTTTCCTGAATATTTTTACATCATTCCTAAAAGAAGCCCCATGCCCATTAGCAGTCAAGCCCCATTTTCCTGAATTTCTTGATTTATGACATTGATGTCCCTGTTATTTCCTCTTGTGGGATTGGCAAGTCTGGATTTTCACCAGAAGAGTGAATGAGACAGAGGAGGTAATCTTCATGTTCCCATCTCATGACATAATGAGGTGAATTAGAGAGAGGCCAAAATCCTTTGACACTCCTATTATTGAAGGCTGAATTTGGACTAACCCATGGCAGTTATGAACAATTCAGTATGGTGAATGTGTTCTGGGACTAGCTTTAAAAAGGACTGGCAGCTTCTATCTTGGCCTTTTGGAGCCCTGAGTTGCCAGATGGGAAGTTCCACTGCCTGACCCCGACATGCTATAAAGATGCTATAGGCCATGTGTAGGAAGAGATATCCAGCCAGCCACTAACTTTTTCAGTTATCCCGGCAGAGACCTCAGACATTGTGGAAGAGAGATGAGCTATCTTTGCTATGCCTTGTCTGAATTGCTCACCCACAGAAACCATGATCATAACAAATGGCAGTTTTTATGCCACTAAATTTTAAGCATAACATTTATTTTGTTTTGCAGCATAAACACCTGGAACACCCAGGCATATCAGATGGTGTAGAAAGCACCTTTATTAGCATATAGCAGTTAATACATCTCTAGCACAGGAATCCCCTCTTACCATTCCCCCTGTTCCTCAGTCTTTCTCATCTTGGTCTTTGTTGGAAACAACAAAATCTTTTTTTAAGCATCACTCATTCACAGCCACATTCAGCTTCTAATTTCACACTTGATCTGAGGCATGGATATGCTATTTGGGAGTAGCTAGTCTTGGGTAAAACAAATGTCTTGGGAACTGATTTCTTCCAGCATTGCTGAGCTCTGGTCTTTTTACTTTCTAATTACCCTATGTTTTGGCTTACTATTGCTGCTGGAATGTAATATATCAGAAATGGGTTGGCTTTTATAAAAGAAATTTATTAAGTTGCAAGTTTACACTTCTAAAGCCATAAAAATGTCCAAACTAAGCATCCAGAGAAAGATACCTTGACTCAAGAAAGGCCCACAGGCCCGGAACACCACTGTCATATGGGAAGGCACATGGCTGGCATCTACTGGGGGTTTTGCTTCTGGTTTCAAAGAGCTTCCCTGGGGGCATTTATTTTCTGCATCTCCAAACTTCTGGATCTTGTGTTGGAAGCTTCTTCCAAAATGGTTTCCTCGTAAAGGCCTCCAGTAAGCAACCCCATCTTGAATGGGTAGAACCACATCTCCATAGAAATCACCTAATCAAAACTTTCCACCCACAATTGGGTGGGTCACATCTCCATGGAAACAGCATAATGAAAAAGATCCCACCCAACAATATTGAATCAGGATTAAAGAACATGTCTTTTCATGGGTTCACAACAGCTTCAAACTGGTACACCCTATATTTTAGTTTCCTTGGCTGCTCAAGCAAATACCATGAAATGGGTCTGGTTAAACAATAGGAATTTATATACTCATGGTCTTGAGGTTAGGACAAAGTCCAAATTAAGGCATCATCAAGGGGATGCTTTCTCCCAAAAGATAGTGGTGTTCTGGGGCTGGCTGTTGGCAATCTTTGGTCCTTAGCTTGTCACAATGCAAGGTACATGGCAATGTCTCCTGTCTCTCCCTTCTCTTCTGGGTTCTGTGATGTTCAGTTTCTAGTGCCTACTTAGTGGCTTTCTCTCTCTCTGACTGAATTTCATTCTGCTTATAAAAGACTCTAGTAATAGGATTAAGACCCATCCTGGTTAAGGTGGGCCATGCTTTAACTGAAGTAACTTCATCAAAACCTTCTGCTTACAATGGGTTCACACCCACAGGAATGGATTAGGTTTAAGGACATGTTTTTCTGGGATACATCAGCTCCAAATGATCATGCCCTATAATTATTTTTAGCTGCTATGGAGCCTCAACACTTTGGTGCATGATGAGATGGCATGTCCTTATGTGAAGGGAAGGCACTACTGAAACATTTTGCTTCTGTCTTAACTTTGCCACTTGTTACCTTGGAAACAAATCACAAAATTCTCTTAGTTTCATTTTCTTACCTCTAAAATGGGATGGTTGATGTGTAAAAGTTTTGTGGCCACTCCAGGAGAATAATGTGTTCCCAGGGTTGGGTTCCTGTGGCACTTTGTACATACCCATATTATAACTTTTATCACTAACATTACACGTGTATTCTACTCATATTAGACAGTGTTGGTGCCATGGGAGAAAACATTATATAAGTTTTTGAGCTTCAGAGTCACACAGACCTGGGTTTGCCATTTGTAGCTTTGTGACCTTGGACGAAGGCTTTACCTATTTAAATTCAAGCTTTCTTTACATGCAAAATGAAAATTGACACACATACATCATATGGGTATACTGAAGATAATGGTATATAATGATTATTTTATAATAAATAGTAGTAAATGTTATTATTCTGCTTCTCTTCTTATCATGAAGACATTTCCTTTAAAAAACAATTCATGAGGAGGGGGGGCCAAGATGGCGGCTTAGCAAGGTGCGCGTTTTAGTTCGTCCTCCAGAACAACTACTAGATAACCAGAAACAATACAGAACAGCTCCCGGAACCACGATAGTGACCCAACACACAGCGCGCCCAGAACGGGAGCAGCTTAGACCGACGGCAACTCGCCGGATCTGTGAGTTCCCCAAAGCCGCGGCGGCCGGCGCCCGGCGCCCCTCCCCCATAGGTGGCTCCGCGGAGAGAAAGGAAACAGTAGCAGGGACTGAATCCAACCAAGCGCCAATTGCGGCATTAATAAACAAATTCTGATTACGAAAAATAGGCCCCCAGCTCACGCGAAACCGGGCAAATCAGAAGTCGCTTATTGGGCTAACCGGAAAAGCGGAAAGGGGACAAAACGGGGGTTTTCCCGGCGGTTTCTACGAAGACTTGGCAGTCTCCAGATTCAGC
>PVIY010037798.1:0-24390 GCA_004026745.1 Myrmecophaga tridactyla | reverse complement strand
CAGACTGTCAGTGGTTCCATTTATGCAGGTCCCACAGCACTCTTGTTGGTTTTCTATGCAGTAGCCTTGGATCATGCCCACCAGACAACACGACTTTCCACACATCCATCCTGGATAACTCCATCTCCAATCTTGGCTTTTTCTGCAATGGCTGGTTCAGTGCTTGGTAAATCCTCATGTGGGGCACCATTCTCTAGAGTCTCCCTTCCTGGAAACCCAGAATTTTCCAGCCCATTAATTTCCGGTTTCTTTATACCCAGGAGTTTGGTTCTTAGCTTATCTCCTTCCTGTCACATTTCACTACAAGCTGCAAGGAAAAGCCAGGCTATACTTCCAACATTTAATTTAGAAATCTCTTCTAATTATCCAAATTCATGGCTTTTAAAATCTGCTTTCCATTCAAAGCCAGTGGTCAGTTTTGCCAGATTATTTGGCATTTTAAAACAAGGGTCACCTTCCTTTTAGTTTGCAATAATACATGCCTCATTTCTGTCTAAGGCCTTGTCACAGAGGTATCTTTAGAATCTACATTTGTACCAACAGTCTCTTCAAAGCATTCTAGGCCTTCTCTATCAAGCTCCTCGCAACTGTTCCAGAATCTTCCCCTCGTCCATTTAAAAAGCTGTTCCAACATGTTTGGTATCTGCAGCAGCACTGGTACCAAAATCTGTTTTAGTTTGTAAGCTGCCGGAATGCAATATATTAGAAATGGAACAGCTTTTAAAAAGGGAATTTATTAAGGTGCAAGTTCACAGTGCTAGGGCTGTGGAAATGTGCAGATGAAGGCATCCAGAGAAAGATACCTTAACTCCAAAGAAAGGAGTCAATGAAGTTCCGAGTTTCTCTCTCAGCTGGGAAACCTCATGGAGATGTCTGCTAGCTTTCTCTTCTCATTGCATAAATCTTCTCTGGGGATGCGTTTCTTCTGCATCTCCAAAGGTCTCTGGCTGTGCGGGCTCTGTCAACACTGAGCTTTCCAAAATGGTTCCCTCTTAAAGAGCTTCAATCAGTAACCCTACCTTGAGTGGGTGGAGACACATCTCCAAGGAAGCCATCTAATCAAAATGCCCCACCCACAATTGGGTGGGCCACATCTCATGGAAACAATTAAAAAGATCCCACACAGTAACACTGAATGAGGATTAAAGAGAATGGCTTTTCTGGGGTCCATGACAGTTTCAAACCAGCACATATGGGCAACACCTTCGGCTTTCCATTGAAACCCTAGAAGAGCAAGACATTAGAAGTAAAAATGACAACCCAGGTCTAAGCAGTTCACCCTAGAACTAGGGAAAAACTGAAATGACTTTTCTGATAAAACCCAAGATCAATCTTTCAGAAGTTCGAAGTGATCAGCCAGTTACATATCTGCTTGTTAAGCAAGATTCAATACTCTTCAAAGTAAGATAATGAGATACAGAGTATCTGTAATATGTCATCAGTACTATCCAGTATGAATAAAAAACATTAATCATGTGAAGAAACAGAAAATTAGATAAAATACAGGCATCCCTCTGAGATATTGTAAGTTCAGTTCCAGAACACCACAATAAAGTGAGTCATGGATTTTTTTGGTTTCACAGTGCGTATACTATATTGTAGTTTATTTTGTGTATAATAGTCTTTAGGTCTAAAAAACTAATGTACATATCTCAATTAAAAATACTTTTTTTATCTTTAACATCTATCTTTCTTTCTGATTTCATTTATGTACCCAGCCCTCCTCCCTCTATCATTCTCACATGCAGCTTCATTCAGTGTTTTAACATAACTATATTACAGTTAGGTAGTATCGTGCTGTCCATTTCTGAGTTTTTGTATCCAGTCCTGTTGCACAGTCTGTATCCCTTCAGCTCCAATTACCCAATATCTTACCCTATTTGTATCTCCTGATGGTCTCTGTTATCAATGAAATATTCCAAGTTTATTCACTAATGTTAGTTCATATCAGTGAGACCATACAGTATTTGTCCTTTAGTTTTTGGCTGGTCTCACTCAGCATAATGTTCTCAAGGTCCATCCATGTTGTTATATACTTTGCTGCTAAACATGGTAACCATCATCTGAGCCTTCCATGAGTCATAATATTTTTGCTGGTCTAGGGTCTTACCTTGATATTGATGGCTGCTGGCTGATCAGGGTAGTGTTTGCTAAAGGTTACAGTAGCTGTGGCAATTTATTAAAATAAGATAACAATGAAGTTTGTCTCATCAATTGAGTCTTCTTTTCATGAAAGATTTCTCTAGTCTGTGATGTTGTTTGATAGCATTTTACCCACAGTAGAACTTCTTTCAAAATTCTAGTCAATCCTCTCAAACCCTGTCATTGTTTTATCAACTAGGTTTAATGTAATATTCTAAATCATTTGTTGTCATTTCAACAGGGTTCATGGCATTTTCACTAGGGGTAAATTCCTTATCAAGAAACCATTTTCTTTGTTCATCCATAAGAAGCAACTCCTCATCTTTTCAAATTTTATCATGAGATTTTAGCAATTCAGTCACACTTCAGAGGTCACCGCTTCTAATTCTAGTCCTCTTGCTGTTTCCACCACAGCTGCAGTTATTTCCTCCTGTGCTGGTTTGAAAGGATGTATGTACCCTAGAAAAGCCATGTTTTAATCCTAATCCCATTTCGTAAAGACAACCATTTCTTCTAATCCCTATTCAGTACTGCATGCTGGAAACTTTAATTCGATTATTTCTATGGAGATGTGAGTTAATCAAGAGTGGTTGGTAAACTGGATTAGGTGGAGACATGTCTTCATGCATTTGGGTGGGTCTTGATTAGTTTACTGGAATCCTATAAAGGAGGAAACATTTTGGAAAAACCTGGAGATTCTGAGAGAGCAGAATGATGTAGCCACGAGAAGCAGAGAGTCCACCAGCCAGCGACCTTTGGAGATGAAGAAGGAAAATGCTTCCTGAGGAGCTTCATGAAACAGGAAGCCAGGAGAGAAAGCTAGTAGTTGATGCTGTGTTCACCACATGCCTTTTCAAATGAGTGAGAAACTCTGACTGTGTTCACCATGTGCCTTCTCACTTGAAAAAGAAAACCTGAACTTTATCGGCCTTCTTGAACCAAGGTATCTTTCCCTGGATGCCTTAGATTGGACATGTCTATAGATGTGTTTTAATTGGGACATTTTCTCGGCCTTGGAACTGTAAACTAACAACTTATTAAATTCCCCTTTTAAGATCCATTCCATTTCTGGTATATTGCATACTGGCAGCTAGCAAACTAGAACACCTCCACTGAAGTCTTGAACTCCTCACAGGCATCCAAAAGAGTTGGTATCAACTTCTTCCAAACTCCTGTTAATGCTGATATTTTGACCTCCTCCCATGAATCATGAATGTTCTTAGTGGCCTCTAGAATGGTGAATTCTTTTCAGAAGGTTTTTTATTTACTTTGCCTAGATCCATCAGAAGAATTACTACCTGTGGCAGCTATAGCCTTACAAAATATATTTCTTAAATAATAAGACTTGAAAGTTGAAGTGACTCTTGATCCATGGGGTACAGAAAGAATGTTGTATTAGCAGGTATGAAAACAACATTTCTCTTGCTGTCCATCTCCACCAGAGCTCTTTGTTAACCAGAGGCATTGTCAGTGGACAGTGATATTTTGAAAGGAATCTTTTTTTTTTGAACAGTAGGTCTCAATTGTGGGTTTTAAATATTCAGCACACCATGTTGTAAACAG
The DNA here is from genome assembly GCA_004026745.1 of Myrmecophaga tridactyla. NCBI lineage: Eukaryota > Metazoa > Chordata > Mammalia > Pilosa > Myrmecophagidae > Myrmecophaga > Myrmecophaga tridactyla. Next base: position 20,685 of record PVIY010037798.1, on the reverse strand, counting down.
ATGGGCTGCCATCCAAGCTTTGTTGTTCCAATTACAGAGCACAGACACAGTAGGTTTATCATAATTCTTAAGGGCCCTGGGAATTTTGGAATGGTAAATGAGCATTGGCTTCAATTTCCAGTCACCAGTCCCTAACAAGAGTCAGCCTGACCTTTAAAGCTTGAGAGCCAGGCATTGACTTCTCCTCTCAAGGGAAGAGAGTCCGAGACAGCATCTCTTCCCCATAGAAAGCTGTTTCATCTCCCTTGCAAATATGTCATTTAGTGTGACCACTAATCTGAGTGTAGCTAATTATCTTAGCTAGATCTTCTGGGTAACTTCCCGCATCTTCTACATTACCTCTTGCTGCTTTATGTTGCATGCTTATGTTATGGGGATGACTTCTTTCCCTAAACCTCATGAACTGATCTCTGTTAGCTCCAAGCTTTTCTTCTGTAGCTTCCTCACCTCTCAGCCTTCATAGAATTGAAGAGATTTAGGGCCTTGCTCTGGATTAGACATTGGTTTGGGAGGTTATGGCTGATTTGACCTATCCAGACCACTAAAACTTTCTCCAGATCAGCCATAAGGCCATTTTGCTTTCTTACCATTCGTGTGTTCACTGGAGTAGCACTTTTAGTTCCCGTCAAGAATTTTTCCTATGCATTCACAACCTGGCGAACTGTTTGGCATAAGACGTGTAGCTTTCAGCCTATCTTTCCTTTTGACATGCCTTTCTCACTGTGCTTAATCTTTCTAGCTTTTGATTTAAAGTGAGACGACATGCAACTCTTCCTTTCAAGTGAATACTTAGAGGCCATTGTAGGGTTATTAATTAGCCTAATTTCAATATTGTTGTTTCTCAGGGAAGAGAGAACCAAGGGGAGAGAGAAATGACAACAGTTAGCCAGAGGAGCAATCAGAACACACACATTTTTCGTTACGTTCCCTTCTCGTATGGGCATGGTTTGTGGCACCCAAATAGTAACAGCAAAGATTATAGATCACCATAACAGATATAATAATAATAATGAAAAAAGTTTAAATATTGCAAAAATTACCAAAATATGACACAGAGACACAAAGAAAGCACATACTGCTGAAGAACGTGCACAGATAGACTTGCCTGACACAGGGTTGCCTAGACCTTCAATTTGTAAAAACGCAGTATCGACAAAGTGTAATAGAGCTAAGCACAATGAAATAAGGTATGTTTGTGCAAACATTCTGCTCCTCAAAAGGCACCATTGTGAAAATCAATATGGAATGCACAGACTGGGAACAGTATTTGCAGTACTTGTGTGGTAGTTAGGGTCAGGTGTCAACTTGGCCAGGTGAAGGTGCCTAATTCTGTTGCTGTGGACATGAGCCAATGGCATATGAAGCTCATCTGCAGTCAACTAGGGGGAGAGCCTGTTGCAATGAATGATGTTTGACTTAATTGACTGGTGCTTAAATGAGAGAGCTCAACGTAGCACAGCCCAAGCAGCTCAGCATACCTCATCTTAGCACTCACAGCTCAGCCCAGGCCTTTGGAGATGCAGAAAGGTATCACTCCAGGGAAAGCTGTTGGAATCCAGAAGCCTGGAGAGAAGGCCAGCAGAGATTACCCTGTGCCTTTGCATATAACGGAGAACCTCAGATGAAAGTTAGCTGCCTTTCTTCTGAATAGCTATATGTTTTTTTAACTAAATAGATCCCCTTTTATTAAAAGCCAATCCATCTTTGGTGTGCTGCATTCTGGCAGCTTTGGTGGTCTAGAACAACTTGTATCTGACAAAGAACACATATAGAATATATAAAGAACTCCCACAAAAGAGTAATAAAAAAGAACAGCTTACTTTTTAAAAAATAGGCAAAAGGCTTGAACAAGCATCTCACAAAAGAAGATACAGGAATAGCCCATAAGCACATGAAAAGATGGTCAACATCATTAGCCTCCAGGGAAATGCATATTAAATCTACAATGAGGGAGGGAGTTCCAGGAAGATGGTAGAATAGGATAGGTCGAGTTCAGCCGTGCTCCAAGGAACAGCTACAGAAGGGATAGGAGGGCAACAATGATTCCAGGGTGTGAGTGACCTGGGAGAGTCTTCTGCACCACATAGGGCAGCCCTGGTTGCAAAAGCTGAAGAACTGAGATGCAGAGAACCCGAACCTGTCTGGCTGGTGCAAACAGCCTAACGCAGAAGTGTGGAGCCCTCAGGAGTGCGCAGAGGGACGTGGAGATGGGGACTAGGAAGTAAGCCAAACCGCACTCCTTGAAAGTGCTGCCTTCACCGGTGCAGCCCCGTGACCCATGACTCACCTCACCCCCTGCACCTAGACTCCATCACCTGCTCCCATTACCCAAGCTCCAAGTGCCCCCACCCCCCCAGCCCCCAGCATGCGCACTGCCTCACAAACCCGTCCCAAGCAGCTCCAAGGAAGATCCTCAGTGAACTCCCAGGAGGGGCTGGCTGAAGCAGGAAGAGTGATTGTCTCTTCTGAATTCTACTTAAAAGCCTTCTGGTGATTAGATTAAGTGTCACTCATTGCAGAAGACACTCCCCTTGGCTGATTGCAAATGCAAATGCAATCAGCTGTGGATGCAGCCAATGTGATCATGATTTAAGTCCATGAAATGTACTCATAGCAACAGACAGGCCAGTACTTGCCTGACCAGACAACCAGGCACCACCACCTGGCCAAGGTGACACATGAACCTGACCATGACAAACACCTTGGGCAATATGTAAGGTTCAACAAAGGTTCCATGCACTTGAGTAACTCTCCAGAAACCTACAACCTCCAGGTGGGTCCCTGAACCAGATAAGTCCTGAAACCTAGAGGGCCCAGCCTCCCCAGAACATCAGATAGTTCCATCTCCCTACCCCATACTAGTGACAGACCCTTCCAACATGAAAATGTTAGAATAGCCATAGCTCAAATATCTCTAAAGAGTGGGATAGAAAGATCAAAGGTGATGGTGAAGTTATACAGAGAAGGTTAGGTTTAACAGATGTATATGATTGCTGAATCATTAAATTGATATTTCTTTTAATCTCCAGTATATTAGAGCAGCTAGAAGTAAAAACCTAAAATTGTGGAATTGTAACCTGTACCAAACTCTGAACTCTGTTTTACAAATAATAGCTGTGATGTGCTTTAAACTATATTGCTTTTTTGTTTACATGCTATTTTTCACACAAAAAAGAAAAAAAGTCACTTGTGATGATTTTAAAAAATTTATTCCTTCTAGCATCACATATTCTGGAGCAACCAGAAGGAAAAATCTGAGAAGATCAAATGGTAGCCCATGACAAACTCTGGGGTCTGTCCTTTAAGTACTTGTTGAAGAGTGCTTTGAAAACAACTGCTTTTTTATTTCTTTGCTTTGTATCTATGTTGTATGATACAATTAAAAAAATTTTTTAAAGTTAAAAAAACAACAATGAGGTACCATTTCATATCCACTAAAAAAGCTAAAATAAAAAAGACACAGAATATAAAACATTGTTAAGGACATGCTGATGGGAGTAGAAAACGAGGTGCCACTTTGAAGAACTGTCTGGCAGTATCTACCCTACGACCCAGCAATTCCACTCATGTATTACTCAATGGAAATGAAACCACAAATCCACAAAAAGATTCATACCAGAATGCTCATAGCAGCCTTATTCATAACAACCCCAAACTAGAGCAATCTAAATGTCTACTCACAGAAGAATGGATAAATTGTGATTTATCCATGCAATGATTATTGCTCAGCAGTGTAAAAAGGAGCAAACTACGAATACATGCAGTTATATAAATCGATCCAGTCATGTGCTAGAGCCTGATCAGAGGGACTCACACGAGCTCAACTGTTAAACTTTCAGAAGTTTTGCAAGACATTTTTGAACAGTGTCATTATTAAAACACATCATAAAAACTTGCAATTATTTTTTAAAAAGTAATAAATAATCAAAACCCATCAATTCCTAATTATTTTACTGCACTCACCTGTGCTCTTAAGGTCATGTCTGTTGCATCTACAGGTAGAAATACTGCGTACCTGTCTGCTGCTCACGTCTTCCCTACGCCACGACTTCAGGGACTTTGTGTTGTCTGTCAGTCACTGTGGGAGTATTTACACTACAGAAATCCGGAAACCAATAAATGCTTCAGTCAGTGCTTGGTTTATGATTTTGTGGGTGGTCTAGATTTAAGAAAATGAAGGAGAAAATGTTAATAAAGCATATTAAATTTAAATTGTGTCATGTCTATAGCCGTTACATTGTGGATAGTACCAAAAAATGAGGAAATACTCTGCCAGTATCTGAAAACCACTATCAGCTTCAGTAAAGAAGTCCCTCATGTCACTGATCAAAGAGGGGCATAGGTAGTGTTGGAGCTGAAAGAGGCTTCAGTTGAGTAAATATAGGTTTTCGGAGCATGAGAATTTTGAAATGAAAGGCTGGTTTTTACTCCCTTCCCCTTTCACCATCTCTGCTGGGGCCCATGTAGCTGTGTTCACTATGAGAACTAGACTCCCGGGCTTCAGCTGTGAGGCCCCACTAGAGGCTGAGCTCCTAGGAGCCCAGACCTCTTGTGTCCTCCACAGCACTTCAACAGTACATGCCCCATATTTCGCTTCTTTCCTTTTGCAATCAGAATTTTTTTTTGAGTGGTTCAGGTCTGCTCTTTGCTCCAAGTGCCATCCACTGAAATTTTGGGGATATTTCTTCTCCCCCTTTAGCTATAGAAAAGCAGGTGCTAGCATTTTGAAAAGTTAGTTCTGATGAAGTGGTGGATAAGGAGCATTCACAAAGTATCAGCCTTTCTCTTTGTCCGGTGCAGGCTCCGGGCAAAGACGTGTGACAGACCATCCTGGTCTGTGTCCTCGTCAACAGTGGTCTCAGCGAATGAAGGGATCCCAGGCTGACCGTGTGCATTTATACTAGATTTATATTGGCCACTCTGTAGTTCTGAAGGAATCAAGAATTGGGAGAGCTTTGTTAAACTAGAAGAGGAGCTTTGGAATTTGCATCTTCTCCCTTTGGGGATAAAGACATCAAAAAACGGATTTGAGAGGTGCCTGGTGATGCTTGGACGGGCTGCACTTGGAATGGCGACAAGTTAACATCCGGCCCTAGCATTTGCCAAGTAAGAAATTGCTCTGAGCCTCAGTTTCCCTCTGTGTAACTGTGAACTATACCCACCTCCCTGTGGCAGAAAAGAGGCCCTTAGTTAAGTGTTTGGAGAGTGGATGATGGGTGGACTGGGAACCAGTGCAGCACTGAAGGAATTGCAATGCAGCCAGCATAACCCATGAGCACAATTGCTGGGGTGGTGCTAAAACCCAGGAGTCCATGCATGGTCAGTGCTCCTCCCTCACGCCACGTGGCTTCAGCCGCTAAATTATTTTCACAACCTCTTCCAACCTGCAGTTGGAAGCACACCTCGGTAAAAAGTTTTACAATGTTTATGCTTTTTATTGTTTTTTGGCAACATCTATTTCCTTGTTTGGTTTGATTCGGGTCATTATTATTTGTATAGTCTTAAAGTCTTCACAAGCAGATAAAAGAGTGTGGATATGCCTACCCCTAACCAGGACCATTCCAGCCAATCCTAAAGAACAGCCAGAGCAATATATAAGATTCTACAAGGGTTATATGCTCTAGGGTAACTCTCCAAATCCTACAACCTCCAGATGGGTCCCTGACCAGATAAGTCCTGAAATGCAGAGGGCCCAGCCTCTCCAGAACATCAACTAGTTCCATCCTCCACTATCCCATATTACTGATAGCCCCTTCCGACATGGAAAGTTAGACTTGCTACAGCCCAAACAACCCTAAAGAGTGGGAGAAAGATCAAAGGTGATTGTGGAGTTATACAGAGAACTGTGTAACTGAAGGGTTTAACAAATGAATATGATTGCTGAATCATTATATTGGTATTTCTTTTAGCCTCCAGTACCTTAGAGCAGCTAGAAATAAAAACGTAAAATTGTGGAATTTTAACCCACACCAAACTCTGAAACTTATATCTACAACTAATTGTTGCGATGTACTTTGAAATTTATTGCTTTTATGTATATATGCTATTTAAAGAGGAGGAGTTTAACAGAGAAGATAGGATTTAACAAATGAGTATGACTGCTGAGTTACTGTATTGCTATCTCTACTGGTCTCCAGTGTCTTGGAGCAGCTATAAGAAAAAAATAAAAATCATAGAACTGGAAATTTATTACTTTTTTGTATATATGTTATATTTCACAAAAAAGTTAAAAAAAAGCAGTGTAGGTATAACTCAAAGGCAGGATGGCATTTGAGATGGCAATGAGAATTCTGAGAGGTGGAAATATTTAAATTTATTTTGTTAGATCTTGAGGAGCCAGTGATATTTTTGAATATGAACTACTCATTGTTTTTTGAAAGGAATGCCATACTGCTTTTCAATAACTCTCACCACTGAAAACTTTGCAATTATTCACCACTGCTCTTCTCACCTCATGGACTTTTCTTTGTTTTCCTCTGTTCCCCAGTGATACTTTGCTTAGAGCTTAGAGCTTTTCAAGGCTCAAAATTGTTACTGCCACAGGCCCCATCAGCAGAGCTAAAAGAGCAAGAAATGCCCTCTATCAGTTTTTATTCCATGACTACATTTTATTTTCTTTTTAGCACTTGATCACAATGAAAAGGCATTTTTTTGTTTCCCACCTCCCACTAGAATAAAGCCCCACAGGTAACTTATCTTTAAAATACTAAGTCAAATCATATAGTCACTCTTCTGCTTAAAACTCTTGATGGTTCCCATTTCTCTCAGAATTAAAGTTGAAATCTTCATGGGACCTGGGCTGCCACCTTATCCCTGGCTTCATCTCCCATCGTTGTCTACCTCACTCCACTCCTGTCACCTTGCATTGGCTATTCCCTCAGCCCTAACGGCTCATCCCCAAGAGAGCAGCAAGGCCCACCCCCCACCTCCACCAGGCCACCCACTGCTTCCTGCTCAGCAAGGCCACCCCCGCCTAACTCTTGGCCAGAGCAACAAGCCAGCTCCCAGCATTCCCAACTCCTTTGGCCTGCTCACACTTTTGAAGGCATGTTCATCTTCTAACACACTGTATGATCCACTCATTTTTTAAAAAATTAAATGTTTAAATATTTTTTGAGAAATATCCACTTACCTACAGTCCAGCCATATTATGCAATCAATGGCTCACAATATCATCATCTAGTTGTGTTTTCTTCCCCATGATCATTTTTAGAGCACCTGTATCACTCCAGAATTAGAAAAAGAAGAGAAAAACTAGAACTCATACATCCCATATCGATTACCCCTCCCTCTTATTGATGCACAATATTTCAATCTACCCAATTTTTATGTATATATGCTATTTAAAAGAAGGAGGAGTATAACAGAGGAGATAGGATTTGACAAATGAGTATGACTGCTGAATCATCATATCCAATTTTATCTCCCTCCTATTATTTATTTATTATTTATCCTTATTTTTTTTACATATCTGTCCATACCTTGGACAAAAGGGGCATCAGGCACAAGGTTTTTACAATCACACAGTCACATTGCAAAAGCTATATCATTATACAATCAGCTTCAAGAAACATGGCTACTGGAACACAGCTCTACAGTTTCAGGTACCTTCCTCCAGCCATTCTAATACACCATAAACTACAAAGGGGGTATGTATATAATGCAGGATAACTGCTCATTTCTGTTTGAAATCTCTCAGCCTCTGAGACTTTATTTTGTCTCATTTCTCTCTTCCCCTTTTGGTTAAGAAGGTTTTCTCAATTCCATGACGCTAGGTCCCAGCTCATCCCAGGACTCTGTCCCACATTGCCAGGGAGATTTATACCCCTGGGAGTCATGTCCCATGTAGGGGGAAGGGCAGTGAGTTCACCTGCCGAGTTGGCTTAGAGAGAGAGGCCACATCTGAGTGACAAAAGAGGTTCTCTGGGGGTGACTCTTAGGTATAATTATCAGTAGGCTTAGCTTCTCCTTTACAGGACTAAGCTCCATAAGGGTGAACCTCAGGACTGAGGGCTTGGTCTATCGAATTGGTTGTCTCCACTGCTTGCAAGAATATCAGGAATTCCCCAGATGGGGAAATTGAGTGTTCCCTCCTTTCTCCCCAATCTTCCAAGGGGACTTTGCAAATACTTCATTATTCTCTGGCCAAATTACTCTGGGATATATCGGGGCATCACAGTAACCTGGACAAACAACAAGATCTCATGTCCTATTCAAGATTCCATGTACTTATTATGTTCAACTAAACTGACCATACAAGTTAAATTAGGTAATGCACTACCCAAAATATGAATTTTGCACTAAATAAACATGTCTCCCTTTGGTCTCGCACCCCTGGGAGTCATGTCCCACGTAAGGGGGGAAGGGCAGTGAAGTTTGAAAATATGTATGCTATCATCCTTTTATCTGTCTCCTGGTTTACCTTAGTCCCATCCAGATAAGCTTCATCCATATCTCTAGACAAAGTCTGATCCTTTTTTCAACTTTTTAACAATTGTTGAATTGGGTAATGCCAACTCTCATAGTTTGGGTGCTCTAACTCTGAGACTCATATGTTACATGAATACCCGAAGTTCCCAGGAATGAACTGGTTATACACAAATAGCACAATATCTCAGAATTTAGAAATAACAGTTATAACTCCTAAATATATGTGACTGCTATAGGAGCTTACAATCTAAGACCCAATTTGGTGTGGAGTCATTAAGAATTCCACACGACACAGCGAGTCAAAGCTTAACAGGTTTAATGAGAGAGAGAAAGCAACAGAGTGAAAGCAAGGGGAGAGTAGGCAGGTGGGAGCCAGTGAAACCTACCAGCAGAAGGGAAGAAAAATGGCTCCCACTCTCTTTCTGACACTTGTGGTATTAAAGGAAAAAATGTGCCAAAAGGGGTGAGGGGTGATGTGTGGCTGCAGGCATCGTGGGGAGTTATCAGGCTGGTGCAGATTATGACATCATGTTCATGGTTATCTGGTTTGGCCACTGGTGAGTGGGGTGTCAGCACATTTGTGCTCATCTATCTTCCTGTCAGAGCAGCTCCTGAGGGAGAGAAACTGAAGGGGCCCCCATGTTACAGAATCCATTTTGTATGTCAAGTTTTATTTTGGGAGACCTGACAATCCTGCCTTTTTATTTTAACAAAATTGACTAGAGCTGACATTAAGTCTGGGGGATGCCTAAGCTCAGCTCAAAGCACGTTTTAGAAGGAGCAGGGACATTGTGTTCTCTTTCTGGCTACTTCCTGCTGTGTCCAGGTGAAGTTGGGGGAGGAAATTGCTTCAAGTTGCACTGGGGCATTATTAATTGGGATTGGGGGCTTCTTCTGTTGGAACTGGCTGATAGCAATGCTTTTGTTGCAACAGGAGGAGATTTTCAAATCTCTGCGGTACAAGGAGAATGTTTTCAGAATTTTGCTTGTTGGTCATGGCTGCTGTTGACCTGTGAAAAACTTAGGTAGAAATTGTGAGAGGCAGGGGTTTAGGAGGAAAATTAATAGGAAGATAATTAAGGAGGAATGAGTCATCAATAAGATTCAAGGGGAAAAGGGATGAATTGATGAAAGAAGTTGTTGTTTTTGGAGAGTTCAGCATCTTCAGGTTTCAGAGCTTCGTTGGCATTGGAACAATTTGGAGGTTTTAAGCTTCTGAAAAGCTGATGCAATGTGTAAAATGTTATGGAGCATTAGATATTTTGCAGGGTTTCGAGGAACACTGTGGTTGGGGGTCGTGTATTGTGGCAGTTTGTAATATCTGGCTGAAGCTTGCATAGAGTGACCTCCAGAATGACCTCTTAACTCAATTTGAAATCTCTTAGCCATTGAAACTCTGCTTCTTTTCCCCCTTTTGGTCAGTCATCCACGTCAGGGACAGGCTTATCTTTGGAGCTTATGTCTCACGATGCCAGGGCCAGCCATGTTCTGTGATGCCAGAGTCAGTTATATTTCATGCTGCCAGTGCCAGGTTTATATTCCTGGAATTATGTCCCACTTTGGGGGGAAGCTCAGAGTTTGTCTTGGAGAGGGACCACATGTGAGCAACAGCAGAGATCTGGAGACGGCACTTAGGCACTAACTCCAAGTAGGTTTAGTTTACTGTTACAGAAATAAGTTTCATAAGGGCAAGCCTTAACATTGAGGCTTGGCTACCTGGGGAATGCCTAAGAGTTTTATCTTTCCCTGTTTCTTGAGGGACTTTGCAGACACTTTTTCATTTTTTCACCCCCAATACTTTGAAATGCAGAGTATAAAACATTAACTTGTACAAAACAGCAAGATTTTCTTCCTTATTCCAGGTTTTATATTAAATAAAGTTGAATTAGGTTGTTTAATTTACTAGATAGATTAAATTAGTGCAAATTTTGGACAAAAAACACTTTCATTTCACACAAAAGTTAAAGCTTTAAAACATGATTTTTTTTACCTTGTCTATTGATTTATCTTGGTTTTAACTGTATCATTTTCATCACATTTTTAACTGGAGTTTAATTTCTTTTAATTTTTTAGTCATTGCTGTGTGGATCCATGCTTACTTTCAGAGCTAGAGAACTAAATTTGACTTTTAGATGTTATATAGACACTTAAAGTTTCAGGGAATTACTGAGTTACATAAAGAATAAAGTACCTCAGAATTTAGTGATAATAGCTAATGCATACAATTTGAGCTTTAATCTTTATAAGTATTCTTGAATGAAGCTTTTTCAGAAATAAAAACATTAGACAGTTGTTTTATATTAAGAAATCGGAGCAGAGATTTTGTTCTATCATATTTTTACATATTTTCCAGACTTTTGCTATTTAACTGATAAAATATAGTACATACATTGTTTAACTTTTCTTTTAAAGTTGAGCACATATATTTTTTGAGAAGTGGTACAGCAAAGCACTGCAACTGACAGTTTCACTGTTTCTATGATCTGTAGCCTTTTAAAATAATTAAAACCATGATTAATAACACTATTAATAACACTATATGCTTAACATCATATAGGTTAGTATCAGGATATAACACTGATAGTGAGAATACTGTCAAATTTTTAGGAATTTATATAATATTCAAATATATGAATATTTTATTTATTTAAATTTAATTAGTAACAATATAGAAAATTCTTTTTAACTGTTGTAATATGTCTGAAATACTTCTTATGCAATAGGTTGTTATTTTAGTACCTTAGCACCTTATTTATACAAGGTGAAAGGACAAATTATTTTTAACAATTTTTCCTAACAGTGAGAAGACTTGTTTTGTGAAATAAAGGATAATGCCAGCATAAACATTAATAAGGATATTAATTCTGATGTAAAATATTTCAGACACAGCATTTGGATGATCAAGAAAAATTGTTTTCTCAAAGTACTTTATATTAAGAGCATACTAAGAATTCATTTAATAGAACAAAGAGGAAATTTAACTTTAGTTTTGTATGAATACTCAGCTCAACACAAAAAGCCTTCCTTTTTTTGAAAAATGATAAACAGACATTAAATTTTGGTTAGTACTGATCATGACAGACAGAATTCACCTTCATAAACTCCTTCTTTATAGCTATTTTATGACAAGCAGAATTCATTTTTATAACCTTTTTCTTCATAGCTTTTTACAATCATTTAGAACTTATAATTAAAAATGACTATAACAAATAAAATTTATTTCCTCCGACTCTCTATTACCTTTTTTAAATCCATTTAGGGCCTGTAGTTCACAATGACTAATCAAATAGAAATTCTGAAATTGAAACTTACAATAATGAAAATGAAACCATTAGAGGGGCTCTACAATAGATTTTAACTGGCAGAAGAATCTGCAAACTTGAAGACAGATCAATTAAGATTATCTATTTCAAGAAACAGAAAGAAAACCAATGAAGAGAAAATAACAGTCTTGGAGAACTGTGGGACAAGCACACATCAAGTGTACCAACGTATGCATAATAGGAGTCCCAGAAGGAAAACTGAGACAGAATGGGGCAGAAAGAATACTTGAGGAAATTCCAACAAAATGTTTTTATTGAGTTATTATTGACATACCATAAAATTCATTCTTTCAAAGTGTACAATTCAGTGGTTTCTAGTATGTTCAGAGTTTTGCAATCATCACCCCTATCAAATTCCCATCATCCCCCAAAGAAACTCTGACCTATTAATAGTCACTCCTCATTTCCTGCCCCTCCCAGCCCTCAGCCCTGGTACTCACCAGAGTACTTTCTGTCTCTATGGAGCTGCTTGTTTCATACGTTTCATATAAATGAAATCACAAAATATGTGGCCTTTCATGGTTCCTTTTACTTTGCATATTTTTTAAAGGTTTATACATATTGTGCATGTATCAGTACTTCATTCCTTTTCAGGGCAGTATAATATTTCAGTGCATGGATAGACCACATTTTTTTTTTTTGCTTGGGCAGGCACCAGGAATCGAACCCGGGTCCTCGGGCACAGCAGGCAAGCGTTCTTACCTGCTGAGCCACTGTGGCCCGCCCTAGACCACATTTAATTTATCTCTTCATTGGCTGATGGACCGTTGGCTTATTTCCACCCCTCAGCTCAGCCGGTTTCTTTACACACGTGCTCAGCTGCAATCTTGACCGTCTGCAGGTCCTCACAGCCCTGTCTCTGTGCAGCTCTCTTCTCTCGATCCTCTGCCTGGAATGTCCTAGATGCTATGGTCTCCCTGGACCCCCTGCTCTGACTCTTAAATCAGGGAGCCCATGGTGAGCTCTCCCAGGAGCACAGGCAGGTCTCTGATGAGATAGTTCTCTGTCCCCAAATATATATCTATTTTTAAATAGTGTCAGTTTCATTAATGCTGTTTCATTCATTGAGGTTTAAAAAACTGCTTTAGAACTATTTGTTATTTTTTTCCAGAAAATATTGCCTCTTAAAAGTTTTAAATTTAATTTGTTGTATGAACTCCTGAAACCATAGTGGGTTTTTTGATGAATTTACCGTTTCATATTTATTAATTTTCTATTCAAATTTTCCTAAGCAGTGTTTGATTGTTCCACCATAAACTGTTAGTGATATCCTGTGTTTTTGGCAAGCATTGTGTAAGCAACCTGTATTTGGGTTTGCATTTTTAAAATAATCTAAAATCTTTTCTTTGACCTTTATCTTTCATGCAGAGCTGTTATATTTGGCCCAAGCTCAGATGTTTTATTGCACACTTCCTATTTTCTTATACTGACTGGCATTTTTGTCTGCTTTCAGCCTTTTGTTGTATGGGTACATTCCATCTAATTTTGTTTTCTGCAGTTATTTTGTTCTCAGCAAGTTCATACACTTTTGTCCATTCTCTCCTTGAAATTTTGCTCAGTTCAAGATCCAGGAAACCACACCTTTCTTGGTTTTTGCCCTCCCTTTGGCACTTTCTTCTCAGTTATGACAGTGGGCTCACCTCACTCTTCCTGTCCCTTAAAAGTTGATGTTCTTCAGAACTTCTCTTTTCTTCATGATCCCTCTTTCCCCAGGCCCATGTCACTCATTTCTTTGGAATTAATGATCACATATGCTAAAAATGTCCTGCCCTTTAGGTCTGCCTTAGCTCTCTCTCCTGAATTGAATCTCAAATATATGTGTTTATGTATACCTGACGACTGGAAATCTCCACCTGGATGACATGTAGGTACAGGAAACAACATGCTCACATGGGCCTCATTGATCCCAGAGCAAGCCTGCTCTTCTGCCAGGATTTCCCTCACGGAAAATGGCAGCATTATCCACTTCCATCCTCACCCTGGGAGCGTTGTTAGCCCTCCCCTTTCCTCAGCTCCTGATCCCTCAAACCTGGTCCTTCACTTCTTCTTCCTCAGTCCTGGTCAATTAGTGATCAGTCCTGATCCCTCAACTCCTGGGTCCCTCAGTCCTGGTCTTCAGTCCTTCTTCCTCAGTCCTGGTTCCTCAGTCCTGGTCCCTCAGTCCTGGTCCTCAGTTCTGTCCCTCAGCTCCTGGTCCCTCAGTCCTGGCCCCTCATTCCTCATCCCTTAGCTCCTGTGTCCCTCAGTCCTGGACCTCAGTCCTGTCCCTCAGCTCCTGGTCCCTCATTCCTGGAACCTGTGTTCTGGCCCCCCAGTTTTGTTCCCTCAGCTCCTGGCCTCTCAGTCCTGTCCCTCATCTCTTGGGCCCTCAGTTCTGGTACCTCTGTCCTAGAACCACAGTCCTGGTCCTTCTACTCCTCTACCCTCAGCTCCTGGCACTTCAGTCCTGGTCCCTCAGTCCTGGCCCCTTAGCTCCTTATCCCTCAGTTCCTGGTCCCTCAGCTCATAGTCTTCCAGTCTTGGTCTCTCAGTCCTGATCCCTCAGCTTCTGTACCCTTAGCTCCTGGTCACTCATTCCTGGTCCCTCAGCTACTGGGTCCCTCAGTCCTGGTCCCTCAGTCTTGCTCCCTCAGTCCTTGACCCTCAATCCTGGCTCCTCAGCTCCTGATCCCTCAGTCCTGGTTCTTCAGTCTTGGTCTTGGTTCTTCAGCTCCTCATCCCTCACCCACACCTATCAGTGTTCTTGATCCTGGGCCTACGCAGCTGTGGACTTCATCTCCCCATCTCCATGGCCCGCCATGTCTAAGCAGCCACCATCTCCCTGAGAAAGATTTTAAACTGATTTCCTTCACTCTGTCCTCCCTCTGCAACCAGAAGAACCTTCCCGACACTGATATGTAAACCTTACCATCTTACATCACCACATAAGCCTCTCCAGTAGTTTTCCAGCAACACTTCTGTAAGTCTTGCCAGGTCTTGGCTTGCATCACCCCCTCTGCCACCTCTCCTCATCACCGCATATTCTCCAGCCCGGTTTCACCTGCAGCAATTCCTCAGATGTGCTGTGCATCTATATAGACACTTTAAATTGTTCTCCAGTGTCCAGTCTCTTTCTCCTCCTGTCCTAATAGAGACCATCACATTCTTCTCCAGGTTTAGGAGGACCTGGGACTGTCTGGCTAAACGCAGCACTGCCCAGGCTTCTATGGTGCTGCTGTCACCCTGTGTATTAGTTAGGGATCACTAGAGAAACAGAATCAACAGGAAATATTCATAAATATAAAACTTATAAAAGTGTTTCACTTAACCGTGGGAACATAGAGTCCAAAATCCATAGTGCAGGCTGTGAAGCCAATTTCAATGGAGGGTCTGGATGAACTCCACAGGAGAGGCTCTCCAACTGGAAGAGGAAGAGAGCCTGTGTCCTCTGAATCCTCCTTAAAAGGCTTCCAGTGATTAGATTGAGCATCACTCATTGCAGAAGACACTCCCCTTGGCTGATTACAAATGGAATCAGCTGTGGATGCAGCTGACATGATCATGATTTAATTCTATGAAATGTCCTCATCACAACAGACAGGCCAGCACTTGCCCAAGCAGACAAACAGGTACCACCACTTGGCCAAGTTGACACATGAACCTGACCATGACAACCCACCCCTTCTCAACTTGGCAGTTACACACATTACCTTAAATAATGCCTAATTTCTAAATAAAAAGCAATAAAGCACACATTTTTTCTTTCACCTAACAATACTTAAGTGTCCCGTATATAACTGAAAACACATTAAATCTCTCCAGAATGGGTGTAAATCCTTGGGTAATATTCATTCTTAAATTTGAAATCTTAAAATTTAAATAGTACAGCATGAACAAAACAACATCACAGTCCTCGTTTCTGTAACTGATCGCGTGGTCGTAGCTCATATTTATCACTACCTTCTTCCACTACCCATTCCATGTTCCCTTTACCCTCAGCAAGAACTTCAGCTGGCCATGGTTCTTTTCCTGGTGGCATGACCCAAACCTTCATTCTTTTTTTTTTACATGGGCAGGCACCGGGAAGCGAACCCAGGTCCTCTGGCATGGCAGGCGAGCATTCTTGCCTGTTGAGCCACCGTGGCCTGCCCCAAAACCTTCATTCTTGAAGTTTCAGAGCCATTGGCAGTCCTGCCTGGATTGGGTTGTTGCAATTTTCCAGTGATTTTAATCACAGGGCCTGGTAGTACTAAAAGATGCCCTAGGAGATCTCCTACATTCCAAGAAAACTCTTTACCTCCATTGTGTAGTTGCAGTCCTATTTCCCCTTGAGAGTCAGGGTCAGTCACCCCAGATAATAAAGTAATCCCCTTCTTGGCTTGTTGATCAGGGGCATGAGTAGCCCAAAGTGACCATGTGGCAGTCTTAAATTCCAGTTCAATGGAATCATTGTTGTTTCTCCTGGTGGAAGCACTCCCCTGTGCTGGTTTGAAAGGATGTATGTCCCCTAGGAAAGCCATATTTTAATCTAAATCCCATTTCATAAAGGCAGAATAATCGCTATTCAATATTGCATGTTTGAAACTGTAATCAGATCATCTACCTGGAGATGTGATTTAATCAAGAGTGGTTGTTAAGCTGGATTAGGTGATGACATGTCTCCACCCATTTGGGTGGGTCTTGATAAGTTTCTGGAGTCCTATAAAAGAGGAAACATTTCAGAGAATGAAGGCGATTCAGAGAGAGCAGCGCAGAATGACATAACCACAAGAAGCAGAGTCCACCAGCCAGTGACCTTTGGAGATGAAGAAGGAAAATGCCTCCCAGGGAGCCTCATGAAAGAGGAAGACAGGAGAAGAAGCTAGCAGATGACGCCGTGCTCCCAATGTGCCCTTCCAGATGACAGAGAAAGTCTGACTATGTTCGCCATGTGCCCTTCCACTTGAGAGAGAAACCCTGAACTTCACTGACCTTCTTGAACCAAGGTATCTTTCCCTGGATGCTTTTGGTTGGACATTTCTATATACTTGTTTTAATTGGGACATTATCTCGGCCTTAGAACTGTAAACTTGCAACTTATTAAATTCCCCTTTTAAAAACACATTCCATTCCTGGTATATTGCATTCCAGCAGCTGGCAAACTAGAACACCCCCTCTTGGGACTAAAACCTGTGGAGGGCCAGGAACAATCAATCAGGCCCAAGCAGGGGAAGTCCCCAAGAGTTAAACAATAACCAATGTTAGGGAACTGAGGGAATGGGATGTGTTTTGGCAGCAGCTAATGGCATTTTTCTGCTTCTATGATATGCTGTTTGCTAGCAACTGCAAAACCACAACATAATTTTAGCCTTTATAAGCACACCTTGAAAACCTCTGGGTGCTGCTCTCTGAATCTTCTTTCTTGGAAGTTTCTGAGGCAGTTGCCAGACAGCTAATAAAGACCCCAAATTAGCTTACAGTTTTGAATTATGTGGTCTCTCTTTCGGTGCACCCCACAATAAAACCTGTAAACCAGCAGAGCTCAGGGTCACAGCGACAGGAAGCAAAAAATTTCCTAGTGTATCACTAGGGGTAATAGTGAGTGGTGGCACTCCCATTTCCACCCCTTGGTTCCTGGATCCATAGATCCTGGCTATGGGAGAAACAGCGCCATATGCTGATTCAAAGCATAATGGAGAACATTACATCAGCCCTTCAAGGTATTGCCACCTAGTTGGCACTGTGAGTTTTCAAAAGGCTATTGCAACGTTCTATCAATCCAGCTGCTTCTGGATGATGGGGAAGTTGGTAAGACCAGAGAATTCCATGAGTAGTTCATTTGCTGTGAAGTGTGTTCCTTGATTAGAAGCAATGCTGTGTGGAATACCATGATGATGAATAAGGCATTCTGTGAGCCCACGGATGGTAGTTTTGGCAGAAGCATTGCGTGCAGGGAAAGCAAACCGATATCCAGAGTACATGTCTATTGTAGTTAGAACAAATCACTGCCCCTTCCATGAAGGGATTGGTCCAATGTAATCCACCTGCTACCATGTAGCTGGCTGGTCACCTTGGGGAATGGTGCCATATCGGGGGCTGAGTGTGGGTCTCTGATGCTGGCAGATTGGGCACTCAGCAGTGGCTGTAGCCAAGTCAGCCTTGGTGATTGGAAGTCCATGTTGCTGAGCCCATGCATAACGTCCATCCCTACCACCATGACTACTTTGTTCATGAGCCCATTAGGCAACAACAGAGGTTGCTGGGGAAAGAGGCTGACTGGTATCCACAGAACAGATCATCTTATCCACGTGATTATTAAAACCTTCCTCTGCTGAAGTCACCCACTGGTGTGCATTCACATGGGACACAGATATGTTCATGTTTTTAGCCCACTCAGAAAGGTCTATCCACATACCTCTTCCCCTGACCTCTTTGTCACCAATGTTCCAATTATGGTCTTTCCAAGTCCCTGACCATCCAGCCAAACCATTAACAACAGCCCATGAGTCAGTATACAAACGCACCTCTGGCCAGTTTTTCTTCCAAGCAAAATGAACAACCAGGTGCACTGCTCGAAGTTCTGCCCACTGGGGGGATTTCCCCTCACCACTGTCCTTCAAGGACACCCCAGAAAGGGGTTGTAATGCTGCAGCTGTCCACTTTCGGGTGGTACCTTCATATCATGCTGAACCATCTGTAAACCAGGCCTGAGTTTTCTCTTCCTCAGTCAATTCACTGTAAGGAATGCCCCAAGAGGTCATAGCTCTGGTCTGGGAAAAAGAAGGTAATGTGGCAGGAGTGGAGACCATGGGCATTTGTGCCACTTCCTCATACTTATGCCTTCAGGACCTGCTCTGGCTCTATCTCACATATACCATTTCCAGTTTACAATAGAGTGCTGCTGTGCATGCCCAACTTTATGGCTTGGTGGGTCAGACAACACCCAACTCATGATAGGCAACTCAGGTCTCATGGTAACTTGGTGGCCCAAGGTTAGGCATTTGGTCTCTACTAAGGCCCAGTAGCAGGCCAAAAGCTGTTTCTCAAAAGGAGAGTAGTTATCTGCAGCAGATGGTAAGGCTTTGCTCCAAAATCCTAAGGGTCTGCATTGTGATTCTCGTATAGGGGCCTGCCAAGGGCTCCAGACAGCATCTCTATTTGCCATTCACACTTCCACCACCATTGGATCTACTGGATCATTCGGCCCAAGTGGCAGAGCAGCTTGTACAGCACCCTGGACCTGTCACAGAGCCTCCTCTTGTTCAGGTCCCCACTCAAAATTAGCAGCTTTTCTGGTCACTTGATAAATGGGCCAGGATAGCACACCCAAATGAGGAATATGTTGTCGCCAAAATCCAAAGAGACCGACTAGGCATTGTACCTGTTTTTTGGTCATAGAAGGGGCCAGATGTAGCAACTTATCCTTCACCTTAGAAGGGATATCTCAACATGCCCCACACCACTGGACACCTAGAAATTTCACTGAGGTGGAAGGCCCCTGTATCTTTGTTGGATTTATCTCCCATTCTCTGACACACAAATTTCTTACCAGTAAGTCTAAAGTAGTTGCTACTTCTTGCTCACTAGTCCAATTGACATGATATCATCAATATAATGGATCAGTGTGATGTCTTTTGGAGGGAGAAACGATCAAGGTCCCTGTGGACAAGATTATGACATAGGGCTGGAGAGTTGATATACCCCTGAGGTAGGACAGTGAAAGTATATTGCTGACCTTGCCAGCTGAAAGCAAACTGTTTCTGGTGGTCCTTACTAATAGCTATCGAGAAGAAAACACTTGCCAGATCAATAGCTGCGTATGAGGGACCAGGGGATGTATTGATTTGCTCAAGCAATGATACCACATCCAGAACAGCAACTGCAATTGGAGTTACCACCTGGTTGATCTTACGATAATCCACTGTCATTCTCCAAGACCCATCTATTTTCTGCACAGGCCACATAGGAGAGTTGAACGGGGATGTGGTGGGAATCACCACCCCTGCATCCTTCAAGTCCTTAAAAGTGGCAGTAATCTCTGCAATCCCTCCAGGAATCCAGAATTGCTTCTGACTTACTATTTTGCTAGGTAGGGGCAGTTCTAATTGCTTCCACTTGGCCTTTCCCACCATAATAAACGATTCCATCCAGTATAAATTGCTGTAAACTTTATAAATTATTTAAAAAATCATAGAAGATCATTGGGACAAATACACAACTGTGTGATGATATTGCCAGCATGTGTTGTGTACCATGCATGGATTTCTCTAAAAGGAATTTACAAAGTTATTTTCCAAAGTTCAGTGAATTTGCACTTTTGGGATTCTTTCAAGCTGATGCAATGGTTTCCCCACTTAGACCACTGCTGCCTAGCGCAGCTCAGTAAGAATCTGCTGAGACTTTTCAGGGGGAATTAACTATTTTCTTCAAGGAAAACAAAGGCCCCAGGAAGGAGGTCTTTGGCGCCCTTCACGGGCCCAGGTGGGGCAGGAGGTGGGCACGGCTGGGGGCGGCGGGTGAGGCCACGGGCAGTGCAGGGCCCAGGGTAGGCACCGGGCAGCAGCAGCTGAGGGTCCAGTGCCTTCTGTGGCCACAAGCCTGGCATGGATGTGGGGACAGTGGGGGTGAGCTCCGGGTGCAGGGGACACCCCCCACTTGTGGCCTCCACATGGCGTGGTGAAGGGAGCGGGCATGGTGCGGGGATTGGGAGCTATGTCCCCAGCAGCCTGGGAAGGGACGCAATTCCGAGGCCAGCGTGGGCTCTGCCTGGTGGCATCACTTCTCCTCACCCATGGGGATGAGCATGGTCTCATCCAGGCTCAGGGCAGGGGACAGGTCAACCCTGACTTCACCCTGGGCAGCAGGTGGGCCTGTGGCATGGCTGGACGGCTCGGCCCCACTGGCAGCCATGTCTCCACCCTCAGCCTTGGCCTCTTTGGGCTCGGGCAGGGGTCCCGCTGGGGGCCATGCCCCT
>PVIY010037797.1:0-24387 GCA_004026745.1 Myrmecophaga tridactyla | reverse complement strand
GCTAGTGATAAATGAAAGCAAGGGGTAAGGGGTATGGTATGTATAATCTTTTTTTCTCTATTATCGTTTTATTTCTTTTTCTGATGTCTTTTTATTTCTTTTTCTAAATCGATACAAATGTTCTAAGAAATGATGAATATGCAACTATGTGATAATATTAAGAATTACTGATTGTATATGTAGAATGGAATGATATATTGATGTTCTTTTAAGTTTTTTAATTAATTAAAAAGTTAAAAAAATTAATGAAATGGATATAAATAAAAATAAAAAATAAGAATAATAGTCATACTTTTAATAAAAATATACAGAAAAATATATTTTAAAAACAACTAGGCAGATAGGGAATTTGCCAGACTGCATTTCCCGCTGCTTCCCAGCAGGTGGCGCTCCCGAGGCACCCCCCCCCCCCGCAATGGCCGTCTGGAGAAATGGCAGGTGGTGGCGGTAAGGTGGTCCTGGCACGCGGGATTTGGCAGCCGATGGCAGCACCCGGGGAAGCAGCTGATCGCAGTGCCCAGCGCCCAGCGGCCTGGCCCTTCCCTGCGCGCCTGGGGTGGAGGGCACGGCCCGCAGGCACTGCCGGGCCATCTGGGGACATCTTCCCAGCAGGGGGGCGTGGAGGGCGTCGGTCCCTTGGACACATACCTCCCGGGTGGCGGTCACGGCCACCTGTCCCGTCCCCTGCCCCCGCCTCTGTCCTTCCGGTGGGATGTTGAGGACCATCTTGGCTCACACAGTCCCAGGGCTCAGTCTCGGTCATTTTCTCCCTTTCCCTGTCTTGTCCCACCGCCAGGGCTGAATCCGGCCTACCCGGCCCTGCCATCTTCCTGGACGCCTGGATTTACTTTTAAAGGCTTAAAAAAAATTAATTAATTAATTAATTAATTTTTAAATTTTTATTAATTAAAAAAATTACAAGAAACACAAACATTCCCAACACATACACTCAGCAATTCACAATATCATCACATAGTTGCATATTTATCATCATGATCATTTCCCAGAACATTTGCATCAGTTCAGAAAAAGAAATAAAAAGACAACAGAAAAATAAAACAAAAACAGAAATAAAAAATTTACATACCTTACCCCTTACCCCTCCCTTTCATTGATCTCTAGCATTTCAAACTAAATTTTTTTTAACATGGGCAGGCACCGGGAATCAAACCCGGGTCCTCTGGCGTGACAGGCGAGCATTCTTGCCTGCTGAGCCACCATGGCCCACCCTCAAACTAAATTTATTTTAACATTTGTTCCGCCTATTATTTACTTTTATTCCATATGTTCCTCTCATCTGTTGACAAGGTAGATAAAAAGAGCATCAGACACAAGGTTTTCACAATCACACAGCCACATTGTGAAAATTATATCATTATACAATCATCTTCCAGAAACATGGCTACTGGAACACAGCTCTACATTTTCAGGCAGTTTCCTCCAGCCTGTCCATTACATCTTGAATGACAAGGTGATATCTACTTAATGCATAAGAATAACCTCCAGGATAGCCTCTCGACTCTGTTTGGAATCCCTCAGCCATTGACACTTTGTCTCATTTCACTCTTCCCCCTTTTGATGGAGAAGGTTTTCTCAATCCCTTGATGCTGAGTCTCAGCTCATCCTGGGATTTCTGTCCCACGTTGCCAGGAAGGTCCACACCCCTGGGTGTCTTTTTAAGGGTTTTTAAAACGCCGACAATGAAGTCATCTAAAAAACCCACGATGTTCAGACAGACTTTATTGTTCTGAGCTTCACCACCTTCTACTAGAACGGACGCTCCATGAAAGCAGAGATTTTTTTCTATTTTTGTTTCACTTTTAAAAATGCCTACCATATAGTAAATGTCCAGTAAATACTTCTTTGTTGAATAAGTGAATGTAGAGAGCGCTATCCATCCGCATGAAAGCTGGAAATTCACTGAACTACTTAAGTATTTGTCATACAATCACCAAGCAACACAATATTTGGAATTATACGAGGTATCCCTTGTTTGCATCTCGGTATTTTACACAGCAAAGCCGAAGGTGGTGATTTTGCTCTCTGTAGTGAATAACAATAATATTGATAATAGTTATTCTAAGTGCATTAGCTGTATCCACTCATTTAGTCGACACTGAAGAATTTTATTTTTTAAATCTGGAAGGTATTTTTTCCCTCATTATGAAAATATTCCTTTGAAAATTGGGAAACTGTAGAAGAATAAAGAAAAATAACAGTTTCTGTGTATTTTCAAGTCTTTTAAATGCAAATCTTTTAAATGTGATCATGGAATATAATTGGTTATTCTGCTTTTTTCTCTTAAAGTTGCCTCATAAGCATTTGTTTTAAACTGTTCATAAGCATCATTTAAAATGCCCACATGATAATAATGTGCTGTGTCATAATTAACCATCTTCCCATGGTTAGACATTTAAATTATTTCCATTTTTCCATATTTGATGCCTCAGGAACTATCTATGAGCACCAACTGTGTTTCATATTCAGGACTTTTTTTCCTTAGGTCAGATTCTTGAAAGAAGAGTTGCCAAGCTGATAAACATTTCTAAAGTTCTTGACATGTTTTGACAAATTACATAAAGGGATGTCCCCATTTGCATTTTCACCCATTTTTCACACCATATTTTGGTCATTTCTTCTCCTCCTCCTTCTTCTTTACTTTGTCCATTTCCCAGGTTTTTCTTAATGGTTCATTTCTGTTCTTGACATTAGTTAGTTTTTTTTCCTTAGTTGTTGTTGTTGTTTTTTAAAATAAAGAGTGTTGATAGTTCTTTTAAAAAATAACGTTGCTTTAAGCCCCAATTTTTAACACATTGGGTTTTTTGCATCTTATTTGAAGAGAACAGTTTCAGTCCTTTTTTAGGTACTTTTTTTGACTGCTTTCCTGTGTTGTTGGTGGGTTGAGCTCAGTGGTATAAACTACTTATGCTAAGTAATTATTTTAAGAAAGATAAAATTATAAAGATGATTTTTCTGTAAAATCTACATTGAGGATACAAAAGGGTAGTAAAACGTGCTTCGAGGAATATTTACCACTTTGAATTATCTGCACCAATTATTTTCTTCCAGTCGCACTGAGAATGTTAACTGTATGTGAAAAGATTTTTATGTTCAAATTTTGGAAAGCGATTTTGTTTGATTTGGAAAGGACAGAGGGGGCATACACCTTTTCTTTTCTTTTTCTTATTTTGGCACTCAAACCGGAAGAGTGCCTTGTTGTTGATTCTCAATGCGCACAACTAACTTTTTTTTTTTTAGTGATTGCTGGTTTCTATGGGCTGCAAACTTTTCTCCAATAGCTGAAAGCACAGACTTCTGGGCCCTTTTTATTTATTCTTTCTTCACAGTTTTAAAAGAGCCTCTTGCCTGCTCTGCTTGTTATTATGTGTGCTGAAGTACAGAAGAGAAAATGCAAAACAAGACAGCTGCACAGGAGGTTTTTCTCTGTAAAGAAGTTGATAGACAAATGGCTCAGGGGTCACGGTCCTCGCCAGCTGAGAGCTTAGCTTCCAGAAAGTGCCGCCTTAGGGAACAAGGAGGCAGTGTGAGGACCTGAAAGGCTGCAGGACACAGCAGCCGGGTGTCTGCACTGCACTGCCTGGGGTGCCAGCTCTCAGCATTTCTGCACCCCCAGCATTGCCAGAAATTTCAAAAATTAGGGTTTTTCCCCCCCCCCCCCATTAAGCTTGGCTTTCCAAATGAAATTCCTGGAAAGGTGTTTGTTTTTGTTTGTTTGTGTATATCTTTTGCCTTTGGGCACCAGCCAGTGGTGAGTGGGCTCAGTCAGGCGCAGCCGGGGGCCTGCCCACGAGTCCGTGTGGAGCATGAGTGTATTTCCGAGCTCAGATCTGAGTGCTGTGCTGAGAGGGGTGCCAGGGGGCGGGTGGTACAGCGAATTTGAAACTAATGGTTTTAACTTATTATTGATAGTTTCTCATCTTTCTTGAAGGTCAAGCTGTAGAGATTGAAGCTTACATGAAGAGACGGCTTTTCAGGGAACATGTTTTGAGGTTACTAAAGTTGTATCCGTGAAGCTGCAGATGCACTTTAGAGACCCTGCATGCCCTTCCTGGGAGGACACAGGTCAGGATGGGATGTGAGGGCCTGCACCAGGCAGCCTCTTTGTCAGCGGTTTCCACCCAGGGACTGCGGTGTCAGTGGAGCTCCTATTCTGGGTCTGGCCTTGCAAAGGGATGTGACTCGGGTCCCTGCTCAGTGCCACGGTAGGTGGTGGAAGACCTGTGGGCCCGGCCGCTTGCCCCACCAAAGCCCCTCACTCCAGGTGACTCTGAATGCCAGTGGCCGGCCCTCGACTTGACGCCAGAACTTTGTGACTCCCAGTTTGGTCTTGTCCCATTCTACCATTGCCAAAAGTGACACGTTGTTGTCGGTGGACAACTCCAGACAGTGCAGTCAAGCATTGACTTGATTAATCGGTTGCATTGCATGTGGCGAGGGTTCAGTTTCCTGGAGCTGTCTGGAAGTGTGACAGATCTGGAAGAACAGGTGTGGTGAGGACACGACAAAAGAACCCGAAAATTCTGGTCTCTGTGCCGTGTGGATGGGGACATCCGTGGAGGAGCTCACACTGGTCAGCCCAATCAGGGCCCTTAGGCGGCCGCACCCATGGGGTCACACACCTGCCCGGAGGTGCCAGCAGGAGGTGCCAGCAGGGGGCCAGCAGGAGGGGCCAGCAGGGGGCCAGCAGGGAGCAGCCTGCGGATCCCAGGGCCAGGGCCGCCTGGGCTGGAGCCCAGTCTCTCCCCGGGCAGGATGGAAGCCAGGCTGGGGCTGGGGTGGGGACAGAGGTCAGGGAGTGGGCAGGACATGCAGTCCTAGTGAGTCACAGATGTCCAGGTAGGCCTGGGAACGCCCTGGTGGCGCGGGGGGAGATGGGGAGCCCGGGTTTCTGGAGCTCTGAGCTCAGGGTAGGGGCTGCCCTGCTGGAGACCCGGGTCGGGAACTCCAGGCGCCCCTCGGAGCTAGTGCTGCTGCGGAGGTTCAGTTCTCCATCTTCACCCCTGGCCGTTTCTTGCCCTTTATGCCATCTACGTTTCCTTTCCCTCTTTATGGGTTTTTTGAATGCAAAAGCACCCGTCTTAACCATCTACCACTTAAACAAGAGATCTGTTGCTTTTAATTCAAAGGCGACTTGCTCCAGCAGCAGAAGGGTGCGCGGGGAAGAAGCTGTCTATGGCGGGCCCTCCTTGGGGTCTCCGGCCTCTCTGGGCACAGAGTTTGGTCGCTGCTCTGCAGTCATCGGCAGCACCCAGGAGAGCTGACAGCAGGTGTGAGGGTGAGAGGCCCAGAGAGCCGTCCTGGTCAGGGGACAGCAGCTCGGTAGGCCGGTGGCAGGGCTGGCCGCGGCGTGGGGACAGCGGAGGAGAGGGCAGGGCTGCAGGGGGGGTGCTCGGGTCCCGGAGCGCCCTGCAAACTGGGCTGGAGAAGGTGCTCTAACGCAAGGGCCGGGGGAAGCATGCCTGGCGGATTTAAGTTTTTAGATCACTCTGTCTGCTGTGTGTGTGTGTGTGTTGGGGGTGGGGGAGAGAGATGCACTACGGGACAAAGAGGAGAGGAGGACAAGAATCGGACACCAGTCAGATGCCAGCTGCAGAGCTGAGGACCCCGGGGTTGGTGGCCGGGACCTGGAGGTGAGGAGCAAGTTTGGCTGGCAAGACAGAAAGCTCAAAATTGACCTGCAAACAACTCTGTAATTCAAGATACGGCTTGCAAATGGGTGTGACTGGTTAATGTGCCTTCTGATAGCTTTCAATTTAACAAAATATGCTGGATCACTAAATGCTATTCTTTTAAAATGAAGAATGTTAAATTATGCGCGCGCGCGCGCGCACACACACACACACACACACACACACCAAAATCTTGCATAGCTGGTGCTTCTCCTTGGGCTGCGGCAGGGCAGTAGGAAGAATGGAGGAAGGGAATCAGATCTGGGAGCTACTTAGAAAGGAGGATGGACAAGGCAAGCTATTGTGGGAAGAAGACTGAGTTAGATTTTTAAGTATTTTTTTTTAATTAAATTTAATTGCCATGGCAAAATTCAAACAATGCTGCAGGTACTACAACGAAAGGTGTGTCCCTTAACTAAAGTCACCCACTGTTAATAGTTCTCATGGATTCTTTTAGAAATGGTTTGTGCCATTATAGGCTAATATTTCATATTTTTCTTTTTACAAAAGTGGGAAGATGCTGTACAGCCTTCTTTTGCCTTTCTTATTCACTGAACACTGTATTTTAGCAGTCTTGCCACTTGTACTGTACTCTTTTTAAATGACTGCTTAATAGTCCATTTATTATATGAATGTGTTGCCATCATTTATTTAGATTGGTCCCCAAAGTGATGGACGTTGGGACTGTTTCCAGTCTTTGGTAATTAACTAGATTCTAAATAAGGGAAGAGACATGAATTAATGGAGGAAGAATTCTGGGTGGCAGAAAGGGTTTATACATAAGTAGCGTCCCCAGTGTTTTCATGGGTGAGGAGCTGCTCTTGACCTGCCCCTTTGGGTGCACGGACATCTGAGGGTGGAGGCTTCCGTGGGAGGTGGGAGGGGAGCGGTGCTCAGGCTGACCTTTGAACCTACACTTAGAATTGGGATGTGACTTAAGAGCTGGGCGTTTCAAACAAGGG
Source organism: Myrmecophaga tridactyla (assembly GCA_004026745.1). Lineage (NCBI taxonomy): Eukaryota > Metazoa > Chordata > Mammalia > Pilosa > Myrmecophagidae > Myrmecophaga > Myrmecophaga tridactyla. Next base: position 17,735 of record PVIY010037797.1, on the reverse strand, counting down.
GTGGTATGGTGGTTTGAAGCTGTTATGTCCCCCAGAAGTGGCCATGTTCTTTGAATCCATTCCTGTGGGTGCAGACCTGTTGTGGTGGGATCTTTTGCTTAGGTTATTTCACTTGAGATGTGACCCACCCCATTCAAGGTGAACCTTCATCCTTTTACTGGAGTCCACTATAAGAGGAGAAAGCACAGGCACAAACTAAGAGATGAAATGAAGAGAAGCTCACAGAAAAAGCCCCAGAGAAGTTGACAGAAAAAGCTCGGAGAAGCTGAGAGTCCCCCTCAGAAGCTGTGGGAGAGCCACTGAAGCCAGGAGCTGAAAGTAATGAAATCTGGGAAAGAAGGACCAGCAGACGCCAGCCTTGTGCCTTCCCATGTGACAAAGGTGTCCCAGATGCCAGGAGGCTGTCTTCAGAGTCCAGGTATTGTCCTGTTGATGCCTTGAGCGAGACATTTTCATGACCTAAGACCTGTAAATTATAAGTTAATAAAACCCCATTGTAAGAGCCAACCCATTTCTGGTATATTGCGTTTCTTTAGCTTCAGCAAACATGAACAGATGGAGTGAAGCTTCTTTACTGTTTTGGTTTGCTAGCTGCCGGAATGCAATATACCAGAAATGGAATGACTTTTAAAAAGGGGAATCTAATAAGTTGCAGGTTTATAGTTCTAAGGCCGAGAAAATGTCCCAATTAAAACAAGTCTATAGAAATGTCCAATCTAAGGCATCCAGGGAAAGATACCTTGGTTCAAGAATGCCGATGATGTTCAGGGTTTCTCTCTTAGCTGGAAGAGCACGTGGTGGACATGGCGTCATCTGCTAGCTTTCTCTCCAGGCCTCTTGCTTTGTGACGCTCCCCGGGAGGCATTTTTCTTCTTCATCTCCAAAGGTCACTGGCTGGTGGACTCTGCTTCGTGGTTCTGTGGTGTTCTGAAGCTTTCTCCAAAATACTTCTTCTTTTATGGGATTCCAGTAAACTAATTAAGACCCACGTATAATGGGTGGAGACATGTCTACAATTAATCAAGTGTAAAACCCACAATTGATTGAGCCATATCTCTGTGGAGATAACCCAGTCAAGTTTCCAACCTCTAGTGCTGAATAGGGGTTCCCACAAGATTGATTAGGATTAAAACATGGCTTTTCTTGGGCACATACATCTTTTCAAACGGGCACATTGACCAGTTAAGGGTCTTTCGGGACAGGGCTGCCACATCTGGGAGCACTGGTCACACTCCTCTGGTGGAAATGTCTACTTGCCCTTCCACAGCTGTCACCTTGTTAGCATTCTAAACCCACCTACTGTCATAGTTGTTTCTTTGGGCCCCCTAACCATAATGAGAAATATGAAATATTTGCAAAAGTCAGAAAATAGATCTGCTGGCTTGCGTAGAAACTTGTGTCAGAGAGTATGTATGGCAAAGAGACCTCAGCAATAATAGCCAAGTTGTAGCTCCTTGCAGCCCTTCTAGAGTAAGTAGGCACATCGTATTCCCACGTAACGGATGACATCACTGAGGCTCAGAGAGATGATTATGAAAAAACTGAGGCTCACAGGAAATTAAGGTGTAAATAACAAGTAGCAGAGACCAGTACTAGGTCACTTCTACACTCCTTCAGTTTGATAAGGTGGCAGGTAACTTCCCTGACCTCAGCTTGCCTATGTTTGGAATTTTTTAGTCTGCTTCCCCAATCATATTTTGCACTGTAATAAAATGCATGCTATTTAAAAAATGATTTTTATTGAAATAATAAGTAACATTAGCAACGTACTTTACAGTTTGCAAAAACTTTAAACACTTGATTGACACATTTGACTTTTATAATAACCCCATGAGTTAAATAGAGCAAAATATTAATTCCATTTTACAGATGAGGAAGTAGAATGAGACATGTCCAAGGTCAAAAACACCTGAGAAGCAGAGCCAGACAGGAACCTGGCCTTCTGATTGACAAATTTCAATACCTTTTAGACTCATTATTGTTTGCTATTATACTTACATTATGCTTTTATTGTGCTATTTAATTCTTTTTAACTCAAATTACACAACCTCTTGTAAATATTCATAAAAACAAGCAAACATGATTGAGCACCTATCTGTGTAAACTGCTCACCCTCTAGGAGGGGGAAAGGTAAATAAATAAACAGCTACAAAGACAAAACACAGCTTGCTATTTGGATACTTAATAAATGGTTTTTGATGATGATGAGATGACAATTTTCACTCAAAACTTAATAACCACAATAGACTTTTGTAGAAAGTGGGAGAAAGTAGCCACACATAGTCCGAGCCGTGTGTCTTCTCTTTTGCTCCCCAGTGGAAGTCATCTGGATTTTACACTTCAATAAGAAACTGGCATTTCCTTGGCATGTTCATCTGTAGGAAATTGCAGCCTGTGGCGTTGTAGCCTATCACCAGGGGATGTTAAGTAGAGGAGAGTATTATGTTCCTTTGATGTCACTCTCCAGCATTGTTTTGGCCTTTTCCTTACTGACAGATATATTTACTACATCTTATTTCTACAACATCATGTAAAAAAAAAAAGAAAAGAATTTGTAGGAATTTTCTTTGTAAGCAGCATATTTTTGAGTCTGCTTACTTCTTCTCTTTTCAGGTCTTGGCTGGTTGTCGGTCTGCTCATCCTTTTCGTTTCTGCAGGGAGAACTCTTTTAGAGTCTGTGCGATCTGAAGAAGGATGGGTGGGCCAGAGAGTTAGAGTTTGAAAATTCAACAGAACAGTGTATTTAGAATTTTAAACATAAAACTAGCCCCAGACCTGACTCTGGTTCTAGATTTTGGTACTTTCTAACTTGATGACTTGAGCAACTGAACTTCTCTGAGTTTCAGTTTTTAAAGATCTTTGAGTTGGGGTCGCCCCTGCCCTATTTTCCTCACACGGTTAACTATAAAGATCAAAAATTAAATAATTTGCGTGAAAGTTATTAATAGCAAACAAAATATTTTATTTTAACAATGTAATAGGTAAGGGGTATGGTATGAATGAATTTGTAAGGGGTATGGTATGTATGGTATGCATATTCATCATCATGATCATTTCTTGGAACAGTTGCATCTATTCAGAAAAAGAAATAAAAAGAAAACAAAAATTTCATATATACCTTACCCCCACCCCTCCTCCTCACCAATCACCAGCATTTCACTCTAAATTAATTTAACATTTTGTTCCCCCTATTATTTATTTTTATTCCATATGTTTTACTCGTCTGTTGATGAGGTAGATAAAAGGAGCATCAGACATAAGGTTTTCACAATCACACAGTCACATTGTGAAAGCTATATCATTATACAATCATCTTCAAGAAACATAGCTACTGGAACACAGCTCTACATTTTCAGGTAGTTCCCTCCAGCTTCTCCATTACATCTTGAATAACAAGGTGATATCTATTTAATGCATAAGATTAAATTTTTACAGCTCTACATTTTCAAGCTAACTGCCCTTCTTGCTACACAGGAAGCTCTTTCTTGAAGAAAGATCCAAGGGGCACACTTTCCTGGCACCACTGGCTATCCCATGGAGATCCATGTCTCCGTACATCTGGGGGTGTGCGGCGCGTCCCAGGTTCCCGTGGGCCTCCCTTCCCTAAGGGACTTAGAAGAAGGAGAGCAGTGAAAGGAGCCACAGCCTCTGTTGCTGCAGTTGGTCTTGGGGCAGCAGCTGGTAACTAATAGTCTTCTCTTCCATTATTTATGCCAATTCCACTTTCCCTCTCTGCTAGAGTTGCTTCTGCTGTCCTCTCTGCTCTTCTTGATGGCTTACCTGGTGGTGCAACCTAAAATCTTGTTTTTGATGTGTTGTGAGCCCCTGATAACCATGTTCCTTGAGGCTGGATTGCACTTGCTGTCAATAGTCACATTTGGGCAAGATGGATCCAATGGATCATCTGAGTTCCACACATATTTTTGCTGTATTGTATGATAGCAGTTCTATCTCCTTTAGCTGATCAGGCTCAATATTCCTCAAAGCTATAGCCTTTTATGTCACACAGTATATAGACTGGAATAGCATTCCTAGATGTGGAATGTGTTGCTTCCAAAACCCAAAAAGGGGCAAAGACAAATTGCATTTTGTCTTTTCCTTTAGAAGGGATGTCTTGGCTCACCCCTGAACACTGAGCCCCCCAAAACTTTCCTGAAGGGGCAGTTCTCTAAATTTTTGTAGTTTATGTCCCACCCTCTGAAGCACATGTATCTTACCAAGGCTTCCAAGTGCCAGCCACCTCTTGCTCCTTCTTCCAATCAATCAGTATAATGTCACTGTCCCTGAGTCCTCAAGATCCTTAAGGGAGGGGGGGCCTCTAATCTCCACCTTCCCTCCAGAGTGAATTTCTTATTTACTATCTTCCCTGGATGGTGTGCGAGTGGGGGAGAAGAGGAAGCACACTTCCAGAGGTTTACATTCAGCCTTCCCCACTATGATAGCTCAAAAACCGAGGGCCCAATGTGGGATTTCTCCAACTTTTAAATATATCAACCCCAGTTACACATCCAAGGCCTGGGGCAAGTGGATCCACTGTAAAAGCTGGACTTCAGCCAGGTGTCTGCTTTGATCCAGCCCATATGCTCTAATGAACACTCTAATGAGGGTTCATGATGACATTTCAGGTCTTTGAATATCATTTTCCATTCAGACTCTGTGTCTAGTAGTCTTCAAAATGTCAAGTAAATGACTGTAGGTCTCTTCCCTTGGGGGAAGGATTGATGGAGTTATTACAATACATACCTGCTATGATATTGCAGGGTTTTTCTTCCTGGGGACCCAGCCAGGTCTTCATTCAATAGATTTCAAGACTGAAAACTGTCTCAGCCTAGGAACTAGGCAAGGGATACTGACTTTTTATTGGGAAAGTGTTCTTGTTGGCTGCTCATCTGTTTCTGTTCTTTGGGACATCATGTTTTATTAATCAACTCAATTCACTATGGGTCAAGTCCCCTTGGCTGGTCCTTTGACCTTCATGGTCATTAAGATAATTGTGACTCCCTCACCCCCCAGCTTCTGTTGCTGCCACCTGACCTCTATTGCTGTCAATGATCCCAGTTCTCTGCCTGCCTCCCCTGTGTTATTCCTGACCTGCCGAGGAAAGCCACCACAGAAATGTTTAGTGGTGCTGGTGCCTCTAACTGGCCCAGCCCTGATGGCCGTGGGGAATGGCATGTCTTCTGGGCCTTCCATGGAACATAACCCCATGGTGGTGGGTCTTCAGGCCTCAAATAATTGATCCATTCCAGCATGTGCACGTCCTTCAGCTTTTTTTTTCCTTTCTATTTTCTTTTGTGGTTCCATTTGTGTGCTAGAGTGAACATGGTCTCCCAGCATACTTTTTTTTTTTTTAACTTTTTATTGTAGTAACAAATAAACAACCCAAAAGTTCCTATTCAAACCACATTCAAGTGTACAATTCAGTAGTTTTGATTACATTCACAGTGTTTTTCATCACCTCAAACAGAAATTCTTTGCCCATCAAGTGATAACCCTCTCTTTCTACCACCCCTGCCCCTGATAACTTACAAACTACTATCTGGTTCCATGAAGCCTGGTTCTTCTAGGCATTGCATATAAGCAAGATTATATGATATTTGTCTTTTTGTTTCTTGCAATTTTTACTCAACATGATGTGTTCAAGATTCATCCATCTTGTGGCATGCATCAGTTCATTCCTTTATATAGCTGAATTACATTCCATTGAGTATTGTTTTAGTTTGTAAAAGCTGCCAAAGTGCAATATACCAGAAACAGAACAGAATGATTTTTGAAAAGGGGAATTTATTAAGTTGCAAGTTTTCAGTTCTAAGGCTATGAATATGTCCAAATTAAGGCGTGGCTATAAAAATGTCCAAACTAAGGCACCCAGGAAAAGATACCTTGGTTCAAGAAGTTTGATGATGTTCAGGGATTCTCTCTCAGCTGTAAAGGCACATGGTGACATCTGCTAGCTTTCTCTATAGGTTTCTTCAGTGGCTTCCTCAGGGATGTTTTCTTTATGCATCTCCAAAGGTCTCTGGCTATATGTATTCTCTTGGCTCTGTTGGCTTTCTCCAAAATGGGCCCCTCTTAAAGGGCTCCAGTAAGCAACCCCACCTTGAGTCGGTGGAGACACATCTCCATGGAAACCATCTAATAAAAAGTTACCACCCACAATTGGGTGGGTCACATCTCCATGGGAACAATAAAAAAGACCCCACTCAGCGATACTGAATGAGGATTAAAGGACACGGCTTTTCTGGGGTACATAATAGCCCCAAACTGGCACATTCCACCCTTTGGACCCCCAAAAGACATGTTCTTTCCAAATACAAAATATATTCATTCCATAACAATATCAGAAAGCCCTAAACCATTTCAACAAAAATACAAATGCAATACAAAGTTAGAAACAGTACAAAATCTCAACAAAGTCAGCTACAGGCATGGTCTGTCCTAAGGCAAAATTCTCTTCTGGCTCTGGATATATAAAACTGAGAACAAGTTATCCACTGCCAATGTACAAAGAAGGGACAGCCATAGGATAGATGTTTCCATTCCCAGAGGGAGAAATTGGAAGGAACACAGTGTCACCAGACCCAAACAGATAAGAAAACCTGCAGGGCAAAGTCCATTAGATATCAAAGTCTGAGAGTCATTTATCCTTGGGGCTTTGGAAAGTGGCAGTCCTATCCTTTCCAAGGGCTTGCTCTCTCCAAATGCAACCTTACGGGACATTGAGGAGACCACCTCTTTCTCGGTTCCACCTTCTCTAAGCATCGGGGCTGCACCCGGGCTCTCTGCCATCTCCGGGGCACACACTCAATCCCTCCATGTGGTGGCAGCCAGACTCTCCCCAGCCCCAAGGAATGTGGCTCACAGCTCTTCCTGAAGAATGAGGTGGAAGGTCCACATTCTCCCTTTGGGGTAAATTCACCCTGTTCAAATGCTTGGGTGGGTCTGCTCTCCTGGCCCCAGCCCACCCCCCCCCCTTTTTTTTTTCAGCTACCACAACCACTTTATTAAATAATCGGATAGAACAATAAGATATCTTCCTAAACCCCTTTATTCTATATTTTTTGAGCCTCCTTACCCTATGAATATGGGTAGTATGTGACAAAAACCTTAGGACAAATCTACTCCTGCTACTTTCTTGTGCAGGGAATTTGCAATCTTGATTTGGAGAATGGGCATCACTGACCCACAAAATGAAACTAGTTCTTGAATTGATCAACCCTATCAAGAATTAATTTTCAAGTTGCATGATTTATATCCAAGTCCATTGGGAAAAGTTGTAAAATCAAGCTTGAGAATGTGATCTTTCCTGAAATCACATGGGATTGAACCAAGATGATTTAAGGCAAGGGCATACAGGAAGGCAGGGGCAGGTGGAGGAGGAAGACAGTGAAGGACCAGAGGGTTGGGATGGATGTTGGATGACCAATGATAATGCATGCACCGGGAATAATTAATCTGAGAAGTTCCACAATACCCAGAGGTGGAGACCAATATCCACATGTGATATGAATCAGGGATATCTATTTTTTATATCAAGGAGGGGATTGAAAATCACTGAACACTATATGATAGTTAACATAGGAAACTCCATGATTGTCATGTTTTTATATCTAATATATCTGTATTCATATTTTCATTACTAGAATCAATATCCACTACCTTTTTACATTTGAGTTTAGGAGATGAAGGCCCTCCTTTTGTTTCTGTTAGAGCATCTTGCATGCTTCAGTTGGTTGGGCTGGGGTTTGCTTCCAAGTGATGTTTAGGATATATATGATCGGTGGGTCTAGAAATTGGGGACAAGCCTTGGTCTCTGTGTTTCTTCTGCATCTTCATGCTTGCCTTGGATTGCCTGGTGACAGAGATGAGTACACACAAAACAGTCAAGTAGTGAGACAGATGGTTCGTCAGGTGAACAGAATCACCTAGGGTGAGGCATGCAATCCTCAGTAGAGCACAGGAAAGTGTTAGGCTTAATATATCTGAAGACACCATTTTCAAGTGGATTCACACCTGCATGAGTATTAATTGGGATGTGAATATGTTCTCCATGCATACAGCATTCCATGTGGACGTGGCCCAAATACTCCCAGAGCTATAAGTGCCTCCTCTGTGGGTCCTGCGGGAAGAAATTATTTGTCCTTACTGTGGTTGTGGTTGTGGTGGCTGGCTTTAATTTTTCTTTATTGTATAGTATAAATACATACAAAGCAAAGAAATAAAAAAAAAACAATAGTTTTCAAAGCACTCTTCAACAAGTGGAATCATACAGTATCTATCCTTTTGTGTCTGGCTTATTTCACTCAGCATTATGTCCTCAAGGCTCATCCATCTTGTCATGTGCTTCAGGGCATCATTTCATCTTACTGCTGCATAATATTCCATCATATGTATATACCACATTTTGTTAATGCACTTGTCTGTTGATGGGCATTTGGTTTGTTTCCATCTTTTGGTGATTATGAATAATGCTGCTATGAACATCAGTGTGCAAATGTCTGTTTGTGTCATTGCTTTCAGCTCTTCTGGGTATATACCAAGTAGTGCTATTGCTGGGTCATAGGGCAGCTTGATATTTAGTTTCCTAAGGAACTGCCAAACTGTCTTCCGTAGTTGATCTCTTGATTTCAGACCTTAGATTCCATGGTTCTGCCTCTAAGGTTATTTTCCCCCCACTTTGTCCCTTTTAGTCTAGATTGGCAGTGGTTTCATTTATACAGATCCCACAATACTCTTATTGGTTTTCTATGCAGTACGCTGGGATCAGGCTCATCAGACAAAAGGACTTTCCACAAATCCTTCCTGGATAACTTCATCTCCAATCCTGGCCTGTCCTTTAATGGTTGACTGGATCCATGTTTGATTACATCCTCACGTGGGGCACTATTCTCTGAGGTCTCCCTTTCTGGAAGCCCAGAGTTTTTCAAAACATCAATTCTGGTTTCTTTATACCCAAGAGTTCAGTTCTCAGCTCATCTATTTCCTGTTGCATTTCACTATAAGCTGCAAGGAGAAGCCAGGCTGCGTTTTCCACATTTGGTTTGGAAATTTCCTCAATTAAGTATCATGAATTGTCTCCTTTATATTCTAATTTCCACCCAACAGCAGTACTCAATTTAGCCTAATTATTTACCATTTTAAAACAAGGGTTGTCTTCCTCCCAGTTTATAATGACACATACCTCATTTCTGTCTCAAGCTTCATCAGAGGCATCTCTAGAGTCCACATTTCTACCAACAGTCCCTTCAAAGCACTCTAGGCCTTCTCTATCAAGCTTCTCACAATTCTTCCAGAATCTTCCCTTTATCCATTTAAAAAGCTGTTCTGACATGTTTGGTATTTGCAAACTGAAGCAGCACCCTAATTCTCCAGTACCAAAATCTGTTTTAGTTTGTAAAAGCTGCCAGAATGCAATATACCAGAAATGGGAATGGCTTTTAAAAAGGGGAATTTATTAAGTTACAAGTTTACAATTCTAAGGCCATGAAAATGTCCAAATTAAGGTAAAGCTACAAAAATGTCCAAACTAAGGCATCCAGGGTGTGCCAGTCTGAATCTGTGGTGGACCCCAGAAAAGCCATACCCTTTAATCCTCATTCAATTATGCTGGGTGGGAGCATTTTGATTGTTTCCATGAAGATGTGACCCACCCAATTGTGAATGGTAACTTTTGATTAGATGATTTCCATGGAGGTGTGTCTCCTCCCACTGATGGTGGAGTTGTTTACTGGAATCCTTTAATAGAGGAAACGTTTTGGAGAGAGTCCCTTTTTTTGCAGAGCCACAAGAAAGCCAGCAGATGCCGCCATGTTCGCCATGTGCCCTTCCAGCTGAGAGAGAAACATTGAACGTCGTTGGCCTTCTTGAACCAAGGTATCTTTCCCTGGATGCCTTAAATTGGACATTTCTATAGACTTGTTTTAATTTGGACATTTTCTTGGCCTTAGAACTGTAAACTAGCAACTCATTAAATTTCCCCTTTTAAGGGCCATTCCGTTTCTGGTATATTGCATTCCGGTAGCTAGCAAACTAGAACACGGGGAAAGATACCTTGGTTCAGGAAGGCTGATGGTGTTCAGGCTGGAAAGGCACACAGCAACATGGTGAGGTCTGTTAATTTCCTCTCCAGGCTTCTTCAACAGCTTCCCTGTGGGCATTGTCTTTATGCATCTCCCAAAGTCTCTGGCAGTGTGGGCCCTCTTGGCCCTGCTGGCTCTCTCCAAAATGGTTCCCTCTTAAAGGGCTCTAGTAAGCAACTCCACCTTGAGTGGGTGGAGACATATCTCCATGGAAACCATCTAATAAAAAATAACCATCCACAATTGGGTGGGTCACATCTTCATAGGAACAGTGAAAAGATCTCACCCAGCAATATTAAATGAGGATTAAAGGATATGGCTTTTCTGGGGCACATAATAACGTCAAACTGGCACAAGTATATAAGGTTTTGTTCATCCATTCATCTGTTGATGGGTTGTTTCACCTTTTGATAATCGTGAATAATGGCACTTATGAACATTGGTGTAGAAATATCTGTTTGAGTGCCTGTGTGCTGGTTTGCAATGATGTATGTACCCTAGAAAAGGCATGTTTTAATCCTAATCCCATTTTGTAAAGGTAGTCGTTTCTTCTAATCCCTATTCAGTATTGTATGTTTGAAACTGTAATTAGATCATCTCCCTGGATATGTGATTTAATCAAGAGTGGATGTTAAACTGGATTAGGTAGAGGCATGTCTCCACCCATTTGGGTAGGTCTTGATTAGTTTCTGAAGTCTTATAAAAGAGGAAACATTTTGGAGAATGAGAGATTCAGAGAGAGCAGAGCAGAACAATATAGCCATGAGAATTAGAGTCCGCCAGCCAGTGACCTTTGGAGATGAAGAAGGAAAATGCCTCCCGGGGAGCTTTATGAAACAGGAAACCAGGACAGAAAGCTAGCAGATGATGCCATGTTCACCATGCCCCTTTCGAGATGAGAAACTCTGACTGTGTCGGCCATGTGCCCTTCCACTTGAAAAGAGAAACCCTGAACTTCATCGGCCTTCTTGAACCAAAGTATCTTTCTCTGGATGCCTTAGATTGGACATTTCTAACTTGTTTTAATTGGGACATTTTCTTGGCCTTAGAACTGTAAACTAGCAACTTATTAAATTCCCCTTTTAAATTTAGACCTAAGAGTCACCCCCAAGAGAGCCTCTTTTGTTGCTCAGATGTGGCCCCTCTCTCCAGCCAACACAACGAGCAGTCTCACCACCCTACCCCTCTCTACATGGGACATGACTCCCAGGCGTATGGACCTTCCTGGCAACGTGGGACAGAGATCTTGGAATGAGCGGAGACTCAGCATCAAGGGATTGAGAAAAACCCTAGAATGAGCTAAGACTTAGCATCAAGGGATTGAGAAAACCTTCTCAACCAAAGGGCCCCTACCTTGGATGAAGGTTCAAGCAACCTGTCTCAGTTTAATGTCCAGTGTCCTTGGAACTAGGGCATCTCTATTAAATTCTGAATTGGGTCTTCCTCCTTTACTGCTCTCCTGGGATAGAGATAAGGGACTCCTTATAGACTCTCAAAGAGCTCCAGTTAGTTTAGTTGTTTAGTTTCAGTTGTTATCTGCTTTTCATGAACCTTAAGATGCCAGCTAATTTCATTGCCCTTGTATGTGCTGTTTTCCTGCACTTGTTGAATGCCTGGGTCATTCACTGGCCAGGGGGTCTCCTTCATCTGATGCTTCTCTTGGTTAGCATTGGTGAACGTTTTCTGGCTGGAGGCTGCCCCTTGCTCTCCACTATTTTTCCCATAAATTCTGCTTGCAAACAGAAGAGTCCCTTTTTAACTTCATCTCTCCTGCAATACTTTTTCATAGTTAAGAGAAGCCTATTGGCATTTTCAACATTCTGCATAGAAATCGCCTTAGCTATCTCCACAAGTTCATTAGGTACATTTTCTAGCTTCCAAGTTACCACAGGTGACATCTTTTAAATTATTCCAGCTCTACATAACACTAGTGGCTCTTTCTTCAGCCTCCGTTAGCAATTTCCCTTGGCTCATTTCGTCTCTACTAACAGCCTCCTTGCAGCCCTCCTAGTCCCTGTCCACTGCTGGTTCCCAAAGCCAGTGCTCCACTCCACACTTTAGGTTTTAATTATGGCAGCATTCCAAGTACCAAATTCTGTTTCCATATTTATTGCTGAGTAATGAGCCAATCCAAGCCAACGTCCTGGTGTTAAACCACCGTCATCTATTATTTCTCATAGTTCTGTGGATTGACCCAGCAGTCTGTCTTCTGGTCTCACCTGGCAAGCAGCTGCGTTTGGCTGGGGGCTTGAGCGTGGAGTGGCTGGGCCTCTCTCCACGTGGTTTCATCACATATCCTCACAAGCTTTAAGGATGTGGGCTTATTTGTGGGAGCTAAATTATAAAAGGGCCAGAGTGGAAATTGCAAGACCTTTGAAGGCCTAAGCTCTGGAGCTTTATGGCATGTCATTTGCAGTTGGTCAAAGCAAGTCACAATGTGAGCCAGATTTTCAAGTGGCAGTTGAAGAATCAGCAATGCTTCTCAAATGGGAAGGGCGGTAAAACCAAATTGCAGAGGAGCAATGTATTGAGGGCCGTTATTTAAGGATCTACCACCCTTATGTGAAGCTTAAGATACCTGTTAGACACTCAAGTGGAGATGTCAAATAGGCACTTGGCTATAAGTACCTTGATCTCAGGGGAGGGTTTGAGGCTGGAGAAATAAATTTGGGAATCCTCAACATATAGACATGATGTTTATGTGAATCGTCCTGTTCTCCAGATTCCTGGTTCCTGCATAAATCTGGACGCAAATGAGGCAGGGTGCTGGCAGATTTGGTCCTCTGCAGCCAGAGTCGGTGGAGGCTGGTGGAAGAGGAATGTTCTGCTTTTGTAGTGGTTCTAAATCCACGTCCCCATTTGTGCATTGGCATTTCATGAGCCCGCTTCTTCCACATCCACCTCGGGCAGAGCACTGGGGATGGAGGTTAGAGCTGCCAGCTTGTAGGCAGTGAACACAGGACATTCCTTTTCCTTGTTTTGCCACTTAAAAGAAGGAACCCGAGGCACGTTGCCTTGCTCCGCCCTCTTTCTGTTGTGTTGCATTTAAGAAAATTTTGTAGAAGTAGCCAGATTCCCATTGCTCCCACTTCCAGCCATTTCCTCCTATTTTCATCTAGAAAACAGTAATTTGGACATTATCCCAAAGCATCTGACAAAACTGCAGTTACTAAAACTGATTAACAACCCCCTTTATTTTCTGTGTTCCTTGAGAGGAGTGGGCTGTGTGCTCTCCTGGTCTTAATATCTGGAAGAAGCAAAAGCAAAGTTGAATCTAGTATTCCTGCAACAAAGGCATGTGTGTTAGTTAGATTCAGTTGTCAACTTGGCCAGGTGAGCATACCTAGTCTTGTTGCTGCAGACATAAGCCAACGGTACGGGAACCTCATCTGTTGCCAATTACATCTACAGTCAGCAAGGAGGCGTGTCTGCTGCAATGAGTGACGTTTGGCTTAATTGGCTGGTGCTTAAATGAGAGAGCGCAACGTAGCACAGCCTAAGCAGCTCGGCATTCCTCATCTCAGCACTCGCAGCTCAGACCAGGCCTTTGGAGATGCAGAAAGAAGTCACCCTGGGGAAAGTTGTTGGAACCCAGGGGCCTGGAGAGAAGACCAGCAGAGACCATCCTGTGCCTTCCACATAAGAAAGAGCCTCAGTGGAAAGTTAGCTGCCTTTCCTCTGAAGAACCAACAAAATAAATCCCCTTTTATTAAAAGCCAATCCGTCTCTGGTGTGTTGCATTCCGGCAGCTAGCAAACTAGAACAGCATGATTTCTGAGTTATTCCAAAGCAGCAGGAAAGACAGGGGAGTTAACACCTGCCTATTAGGAAGCAAAGAGAAGTGGGATTAAGAGTCAGAAACCATCTCTACAAAGTGATCAAGTTCCAGTGCTACCTGGTCTGATTTACTCTTCCTCCTAAGTCTTTCTGGAAAGGAAAACTGCTTTACATCCATGGTCTCTGGAGCTGCACCAGCCTTTACCCATTGGATAGTTTAGGGGGAGCTGGGACTCCACATTCTCCACCTGCTCCCCCGACCTTAAGGCAGTACTCCCCACACTTGCAACATTCCAAGGTCCTATTTGTCAACTGCTCTCTCTAATTTTTGCATTGCCCCACCCCCACTCCCAAAATCCCGGGGCAGGGTGGGCACAGGGTGAAGGGTGCACCAGAGTTTCTGGCTCCACCTCTCCTTTCCTGAGCAGAACTGGGCTGCTCTAATTGACCTCGAGGGTCTCAGCTGTGCTAACTAGAGTATTTGTTAGAGCTCGTTAGGCTTGTAATTAGTGCAGAGAATCTAGGTCAGAGGCAACGGGTTGGAGCGGAGGTCTCGGGGGACTTGAATAAAGATGGGGAGAGCAAACGGGTTCCCGGGCCCGCGGGTGGGTGAGCCGGGAGCACTGGGACTGGTGTCGCACACAGACAAGTGGACAGGGGCTCGCGTGCAGGACGGCGCTCAAACTCGGGCGTGCGCGCGCGTGCGTGTTCTGCTCCCACATGTCTCGGGTTTCCTTCCAACCTCTCCATATATGGTGCGGCCCCAGAGCAGGCTGGCGATTGGCTGCCGCGGCCCGGAGCCTGGGAAGTCGGAAGAAAGCGGAGAAAGAAACCCACCCGCTCAGGCAAGGGGGCGGCGGCCGTCGCTGATCTTCGGGGGTTCGGGAAGCGGCTGGGCTGCGGGGCCGTGAGGTTTGGGTAGGGGAGCGAGTCTTTGGGGCTGCGTTCTGGGGACAATGAGGGAGAATTTGCCGTCGGCCGATGGGCCGGAGAGAAGGCGGGGCGGGAAGCCGAGCCATTTCCCCAGGGTCGGGGCGCTGAGGCTCCGCGCCGCCGGGGTTGTGAGGGCTGGCGCGGGAGTTCCAGGAACTTGTGCTTTTATTTTTCTCCCTTTTCTCGTCGCCCTAACCAACCTACAGCTCTGCTGTGGAAGTAATATGCAAATGAACTCATCTGCTTTCCAAGATCAGCAGCTCAGACACACTGTGCCTCCAGCTGCTCCCCAAATCTCCACTTAACATTTTATGGGGGAAGACGGAGGACAATGCCGCTGGGATGTAAAGGAAGCATTTAGTTCTTCGCGTGTCTCTACTGCTCATTCGAAACCAACTCTGCTGCTTTGCCCGTCCCCCAGTCCAGGGCCTCCCCGGAGGTTTCCCCTTCCCGTTCACGTGTCCGGGGAGGGTAGACAGCTAAATCGTCGGGAGGAAGGAAAGGAGGAAAACACGTCCAGCTGCCGCCCCAGCCAGCCGCCCCGTCCAGCCTCTGATCTCTTCTTCCTCCAGTCAATCCCCCCATTCACCCCAGAACACAGGGATCGGGAGGCAGCGAGGGGGACACCACGGGGGAAGGGCGGGGGCGGGGGTGCTGGGCCGGGACCTGCGGGAAGAGGAGGGGAAGCTGGAGTGGCAGGCCAAGCTCATCCCCCTAAGTCCCTAGGCTTAAAGCACGAACTCTCTGTTAGCAGAACTCATGTCAGTAGCCCACCATCTAGAGATACTTCAAGCTCATTAAAAAATTTTCATATATATATATTTTTTTTAGTGGGAAGGTTGATTTTATGCTAAGCTCAGCAATTCCTGAAGGCAGGGATGATGCCCCCCCCCGTTTAAATCTCTAGAAAATAGCACCAGCACCGGGGCCCCTCTGCCCTTTGAAGATAAGGTTATGGGCTCAGCGTGGACGGGGCCAGCGCATGGATGAGAACAGCCAGATGGCACGAGCCCTGCCCAGGCCTCATGCAGGCTGTGCTCCCGCCATCCCAGTCCCTGGGGCCCGCAGCAGCGGCCACCTAGGCACCCAGTTCCCGGCTGTCAGGCATTTTCCATCCTTTGTCTAGACCCACCCTACAACTTCACATTTTACAGATGAGAAAATGAAACCCCAGGAAGCTTACACCTTGCCCAGTGCCTCGTAACCAGTCAGAATTTGAACTCAGATCTGCCTGGCCCCAAAGCTGGGGTTGTTTCACCACCTCGTGGCCTGGATGTTCCAGCAATTGCTGGAGAACCGGAAGCTCCAGGCTCTGGGGCCTGAAGACCCCGCACCCAGTGCCGAGCCCCCCCACCTCCGTCTGTGAGGTCTCTGATCTTTCTCTTCTTCTTCCCCTTGCCTGTCATTCTCGTCAGTGTCCCCCTCCACCCACCCCCCCGGGGAGCGCAGGTAACTGGCATGTTAGGGTTATACATGTCATTCTTGCTTTTTGTCTTCCTCATTTTGTGGGAGTGACAGGGGGAAAAGAGAAGGGAAAATGCTGGAAAAATAAAATGAACACATAGAGACTTATAAAAAAAAAGGTAAATATAAATTTAACCCTGACTTTCAATATTTGTGAAAATGGGTGACTGACCATTTACAGGTTGGGGGGGGCCAGGAAGCCTTGGGATCCTGCTCCCTCACCCACGCCCACCCCAGGAGACCCTGGCGATGACCTTAAGGCATTGGGTGACACTTTCCTGTCTTCATTCAAGTGGGATACTTGTCCCTCAGGGAAGAGACTAGTTTAGAGCATAATTCAAGGCTAGTCCTAGGGCAAACCCTCATGGCCACGAGTGATGGGAGACTGAACGAGGGCAGGCAGAGTCCTCTAGAGATGGTTTAGCTTGAAGAGAGCCCTCCACTGCACTTAAGTGGAGCAGAAAGATGGTCCCCACTTCTCCACAACACTGGAGGGTCTGTACTACTCCTAAATGATTTTCTCTCTCCCTCCTACCCCATGTGCCTAGATTCGCGCTAGGACAGCCTTGTGGTGAGCCTCTAAGGCACTGGTTCTCACTCCCCCCTTCTCCCTTACTGAAGTCCTAGGTCTCGGCTTCTGGAGGTGAGTCTAGGGAAGAGGATCAGGAAACAAGAAAGGGTTTACATCAAAGGGCTTTTTTTACCCCACTTCATTTAGTTGAGTCATGAGTTTGTACTTTGTTCCCTTCTTTCCAAAAATCACTCACAGTTTGCCTTCACAGCTCTTCTCTGGACCTCATCTTTGTTCCAGAACCTCATCTTAGAAACTTCAGAGGAAACAGCAAAGTACCGTGAGCTGCACCCCAGAACGGACCAAGGGAGCACAGCAGCTCCCGGCCTCCAGCTAGTCAGAAGGGGGGCGGGTGGGCCCAGACACGCTTTTTGTAAGTTAGGAAGAAAAGAGGTTTGAGGAAGAGGGCGAGGCCACCGGAAACCCTCACTCGGCCAAAAGAGGAACCTGGACACAGGTTTGGTTTTCCCCTTCATCTCATGCCAGGCTCGCGTCACAGATCAGTTTCATTCTGAGTTCAGCGCTTCTGTGAGCTCAGCGTCCCTAGTTCCCTCGTGGGGGCCCCCTAGAAAAATCTCACCAGTCTCACCCCGGGGGCTGTCTCTCTCCATCCGTGTGGAGAAGGGCATGGAGGGGAAGGGAAGAAACTCTCTGAGTGAGAACAGCCCGGCAGTTCCCTGTCCATCAGGGGGACTGCCGTGCGCGTGGAGCCAGGCCAGGCTGGGGGGGTGTGCATTCCACAACCCCTCCTCGGGGCGGGCGTGAATTGCACTTCTCCCGTGGGCAGGGGCAGATGGCACTGGTCTCCACGTCCCCAGGGCTGGAGGTGGACTGACCCCCCCCACCCGACTGAAAACCTGGAGTGGGAAAGGAGGCGCCCCCAACATAGAAGCTGCGCATGCGCGTGGGAG
>PVIY010037796.1:0-24495 GCA_004026745.1 Myrmecophaga tridactyla | reverse complement strand
AAAAGAAATAGTTCTTAAGAGGAACTCAAATGCTGAAATTTTGGTGAGTATAATAAAATAGACAGACTTTCTCAAAACTGATTTTAAAAAGTGGAGAATATACAAATTTTAAAAAGTTAGGAACAAAGGGTATAACCAGAAATAAGAAGAAAATTTTAAATTTAAACAGAATAATATGTTAAACTTTATAAACATATGAAAATTTGAGTGAAATGGATACTTGTTTAGGAAAATTTTAATCACCAAAACAAAAAAATAGCCACAAATAAAATTGCAAAATAACCAATCCTCCACCATCTCCCTATTAAGAAGCAAGAGACATAAAAAGTTTTATAGCTGAGTGGAAACAAACTGTTGAGAAACAGATAATCTCATGTTAGTATACTTTTAGAGCATTTTTAAAAGTGCAAAATTCCCCCCAAATTATTCTGCAAGAATAGCATAGCCCTGATACCAAAGTTGGCAAAGATAGCAAAAAAGAATTAAACACACAGAAATTATAGACCAATATCACTTAAAAACATCGAGGCAACAATTCTAAATAACTTCCCTGCAAGCAGAATCCAACAGAATATTAAAGAAATAGTCCTATCTGAAGAGGTAGGCTTTATGCTATGAATTTAGGAAGGGAAATCTAATATCATCCCTCACAGTTTTAGACCAATGCAAAAGAAACATATGATTACCTCAAGAGATCTTAAGAAAGCATTTGCTATTATTCAATGCTATTCTGTTTTTGTTTGTTTTATAAGCTCTAAGCAAACTGGAGAAAAAGAAAATTTTAGGTTGGGTTCTCTGAAAGCAGATGCTGATATTTATTAAGGATCAACACTTATAGAAGAGGGGAGGCAGCAGATTTGGTGACAGACGGGTGTTGTACAATGTGGAGCTGAAAGGGCCTGGCCTTCATAACCCCTGCCTCCATCAATGAGTGGATGCTGGGCTCCCCAGGCAGGGTGTGCTCTTGAATGAGGCAGCTCTCTGTAAGTGAGGCAAACCCATGAAACCAAGAGCTCTGGCAGAAACTCCTTCCTTGAAAGGGAATCAAGGCAGTGCATCTGCATGTCCACCACAACTTGATTTAAAAAAAAAAAAATAGTGACTTAGAATCATCTCTAGTAAAATTGGCCTGGTGATTGCTGGCACCATTACTATTCATTATAATAAGTCATAGACAATGTCATAAAGCAGGGGAAAAAACCCTGTTAAAAGGTATACGTGTTGGAAAGTAAGAAACAAAACTATTATTTGCAGACAAAATGAACTGTCCACAAAGAAAATACAAGAAAACAACAACAAAAAAATGTGTTCTACAAGATACCAAAGAATATAAAATCAACAGGCAAGACTCAATAGCTCTTCTAAATATCCACACTCTCAATTATTATCTGTAGAAATAAATATTAGGTGGATGAAAATATAAAAGTAAAAAATAGAGCTATAAAAATATTTTGGTAACATGATAAACTGAATCCCTCTCCCTCAAGCACAAGCACATCAAACTGCTGGATAAAATATGAATGAAAAATATTAAAACTTAATAGAGCTCAAAACAAAGAAAGAAACCTTCCTGGAGAGGAGATCAAATAGTGTCTCTACAGGCTACAAGTTCGAAATTGTGCACCCATCAGCTTAGAAGAATTAGAGTACAAGATGAAGGCAGCCATAAAGACGATTCTCATGTGAATAGTGTTTCATGGAGTCATACAACAAAACAGCCTGTCTGAGAATCCTAGATAAAACCAGGGCTCTGGAAGAGAAGAACCACTTCCTGAAAAGAAGTGAAAAAACTATGCCCACTGCTCCTGGGAATCCAAGAGAGAGCTTGATTCTATGAACCTTGAGGTAGAAATTAAGTACATCTTCAGAAAGAAATCAGAGTTCCTCATCTGGACTACACATAAGGTGGAATAAAGATTTATATAACATATTGAATGTGGAATTCCCCATACTGAAATATTACTATAATATTAGTAATATTAGTGAAAACTCTGGGAATCACAGCTGAAGCAAACATTTAAACAAACAAATAGTAAAACCATAGATCATATGTACAACTCCATGTTTATAAAAATCCCACAGGGAAAAATCCCTTATGAAGATTTGATCATTATAAAAAGAATTACAAACCACATGAGGAAGTGATCAACTCTGATTTAGCCAGCAGATTATCACTCTTAGAATATCAGCAATAAACCAATTTGAATAATCTCTGAAATAAATATTTCTTAATATATGCATAATGAAGATGATTTTTCTAAAGGAATACAGTTACAGATTTAATCAAACAGCCATTTTCCCCAATTTCTTGCTTGTAACAGGATCTTAATTTACCAGCCTGAGTAGGTAAATCATAATTGAACTAAGTCAGTCATGGTAATTCCATCCTCTTTTAAATTAGAAAGGGCATGTGGCATAATTCTGTTCAAAAATATATGAGGCTTTTGGCAAAATCTTCTTTACCCTATAAAGGGACATTTGAGAAACTGTCCTCCTTTTTGCCACTGGACAACCTGTGTGAGAATGTGGTTCTTAGAGCTACTGCAGCCATCTTGTGACGATGAGAGGGAATGCCTCAGCGAAAAGCCAAGTCCCAAGGAGGGAGAGCAAAAGATGAGGAACTGAGGGTCCTTGATGATAATATTGATGTATTGAATTAAAGTACTCTGGAGACATCCTGCCTTTGAATTTTCTATTATGTGAGATAACCTTCTTATAGTTTAAGCAATTTGCACGTGGTCTTTTTATTTCTTACAGTCTAGAGCAAGCAGATTGAGAGATTTTGCACTAGTAAAAAAAGGTGCTGCAAAACAAACAACCAAAAAGGTATATTTGAAAAGAACTAAATAACTTTCCTAGAAATGAAAAATGCAAGTGTTAACATTAGAAACTTGATGGGTTAAACTGAGAGGTTGGAGTGGGCTTTAACAACTTTTAAATGTAGTAGAAGATTTTAGGAAAATGATCTCATGACCAATACCACGTAAACAGATTAAAGAACAAAAAATCATATGACCATATTAGACACAGCTAACATGATTATTTCTTCATTACTTTGGACCAAGGATATGGGAGATGATTAAAAAAACTGTTGCAATCGGAGTGGGGAAATTAATGGGGAGACAGGATAGTGGACGCTGTTGTGTGCTGCCCAGATTCCCCCTCCAGGACTGAGAAATTTATTGTCCTGAATGCTTAAAATGTTGGTACTGGGGAATCTCAGTTGAATATTCTCTGGGAATTGCTCTTTGTCTAACAGAGTCTGCCTTGTGTGATGTAATACCACCTCTCCAGGGGCAGATTGCTTCCAGTGTCTAATCATTGGTGAGGTCTAAAGCCCAGTCCCATTGCCTCAAGGCAGGAAAACTCTAGGCCATCTCAGTTCTAGAACTCCTGAAGCCTTAGTTGCATCTTCATATCAGTTCAATTTTCCCTCTGCCTCATCCTACTTCCTTTTCTACCTCACCATTGTTTATTCCAAGGGGCATCTCTAGTAAACTTTCTGCATGCAAATCCCCATCTCAGAATCAGTTCCTAAGAAACCCAGTTTAAGGCACATCAGCCAATATAGAAGAAGTAGAGGTGAAAAAGAGGGCAGAAATTCAGGAATATATTTAGAGCAGAGCTAATAGTATTTTATGGTTGATTTGAAGTGAAGTGTGAATTGATTTGAAGTAGATGTTCAGTTTTGAAGCTGAGTAACTGAATGAGTGGAAGTGTCATTTCCTAAGTGGGGGAATCACTGAGAGAAGAAAATGTCTGAAATCTATTTAAGAATTAGGTATTAAACATAATTTTGAGATACCTATTAGACATTCAAGAGGCATCTTGATGATGTGGTTGGATAAATAAGTCTGACCATCAGAGGAGAGGTTGGAATGGGCTTTAACAACTTTTAACATGTAGTAGAAGATTTTAGGAAGATGATTTCATAACCAATACCGCATAAACAGATTAAATAACAAAAAATCATATCAGTACAATTCAGGGAATTTTTTTTCCATTGAAATCCACCACCCATTCATGATTTGAAAAAAAGGAAAACTCTTAGAAAAACAGGATTAAAAGAGGATATTCTTCTACCTAATAGATCAAATGTATCACAACAAATAGTTTTAGAGACATGTTGGATGTGTTCTCTTCAAAATCAGGTATTATACAAAAGTGCCAAAGTTTCACCCTTATGCATATTATTACATAAAAATATGTAATATGTGCAATATGATAAAAATGGCAAGGGGCATAAGGATTGAATGTGAATCAACAAGAAGCTTGACTGTACATATTAGAAATTTTAAAATAACAAGGAGCTTAAACAACATAGAAGTCTAATTTTCTCACATGTAAAAGAACTTCAGATATGGGCCATCCAGGACTGGTATGGCAGCTCCATAGAGTCATCAGCCATTGAGACAAGCTCTTACTTTGTTCTTTTGCTGCCCTCAGTACCTGATTTTTATTCTTAATATTTCTCATGTTCCAAAATGCTGACTGGCACTCCAGCAATAATGCCCACATTCCAGGTAATAGGAAGAAAAGAAGTGGGAGAGATAAAAAGGTGCCCCGCAACTATCTGTCCTGACTTTAAAGAACCATCCTAGAAATCTCACCATCAACTTCTATATGTAGTCACATGACCATAGCAGGCAGCAAGGGAGTTTGGGAAATGTAGCATTTTAGTTGTACTTATTGATGTCTAAAATAAAATTTGCTTCTATTACTAAGGAAAATGGGAAATATGAATATTGGTGGAAACTTCTGTTTACTCAAATCTTTCTTCCTTGACATATGATTGCTTAGTTAAAGGTGACTTCTTCAACCTCCATTATGGCTTAGTGAGACCACAAGGCTAAGTTCTGGCCACTGGAATGTGAGTAGAAGTGGAGCATACAATGTTGGCTTCACTGGTTGTGGTAGTTAGGTTCAGGTGTCAACTTGGCCAGGTGAACGTGCCTAGTTCTGTTGCTGTGGACATGAGCCAATGGTGTGTGAAGCTCATCTGTCACTGATTATATCTGCAGTCAGCTAGGAGGCGTGCCTGCTGCAATGAATGATGTTTGATTTAATCGGCTGGTGCTTAAAATGAGAGAGTTCAACGTAGCACAGCCCAAGCAGCTCAGCATACCTCATCTCAGCACTCACAGCTCAGCCCAGGCCTTTGGAGATGCAGAAAGAAATCACCCCGGGAAAAGTTGTTGGAACCCAGAGGCCTGGAGAGAAGGCCAGCAGACCTTGCCCTGTGCCTTTCCATGCAAGAAAGAACCTCAGTTGAAAGTTAGCTGCTTTTCCTCTGAAGAATTATACATTTTTAGCTAAATAAATCCCCTTTTATTAAAAGTCAATCCATCACTGGTGTGTTGCATTCTGGCAGCTTTGGCAGACTAAAACACTGGTTAAGAAAAATCTCTTACACTGGTTATTCTCTTTTCTCTTTCCTATGAGTTGCAATGTACACATGTCTGCAACCCAGCTTAGAACATGCATGTTTTAGTTTGCTACATGCTGGAATGCAACACACCAGAGATGGGTTGGCTTTTAATAAAAGGGGGTTTATTTTGTTAGTTCTTCAGAGGAAAGGCAGCTAACTTTCAGCTGAGGTACTTTCTTACGCGGGAGGGCTCAAGGTGATCTATGCTGGCCTTCTCTCCAAGCCTTTGTGTTCCAACAACTTTTCCCGGGGTGATTTCTTTCTGTATCTCCAAAGGCCTGGGCTGAGCTGCGAGTGCTGAGATGAGATATACTGAGCTGCTTGGGCTTTGCTAAGTTGAGCTCTCTCATTTGAGCGCCAGCCAATTAAATCAAACATCATTCATGGCAGCAGGCACGCCTTCTAGCCGACTGCAGATGTAGCGAGCAACAGATGAGGTTTATGTACCATTGGCTCATGTCCACAGCAACAGAACTAGGTGCCTTCACCTGGTCAAGTTGACACCTGAACCTAACTACCACAATGCATTTGGTCAAAATCCCTTTGGGGTTGGAAAAGAATCAAAATTGAAGGAAAATTTGTTTCCTAAAGGGAAAAAATAACCCTGGATCCCCATCTCACACCATTCATAAACATAAATGCCAGATGGACCAAGAACATAAATGCAAAAAACAAAATCCCAAAAACTTTTAGTAGAAAAATCCTTATAGTCTTGGAATTGGAAGGGGTTTCTAAATAAACCACATAAACAAAAATCATAAAGGAAAAGATTTTTTAATTGACAATATTAAACTTTATAATTATTTGGTGATGAAAGAAAACATAAATTTAAAAGACAGGATAGGTTTGTGGCTTATCTCTAATACACAAATGATTCCTATCTAGTGATAAGAAACAGTAAGCAGCACAATAGAAATATTGGCAAACATTTACACAATTTAGAGAAAAGAAATATTTTAATGACCAAGGAACAGAGAAAATTAGCTCAGCCTTGCTGTTAATTAGGGAAATGCCAATTAAAACAGATGTTTTTCCTTATATTGATAAAAATTATGATTGGAAATATCCAATGCCATCCTAGAGGGGGAAAACAACCTCACTCTCTATAAAGAAAAATATTTGAATAAATCGGGGTAAACTCATGCTATAAAACACTATGCAGTTACTAAAAGAATGAAGTAACTGTGTATTTGGAAATATGTCTCTGATATTTTTTAATGAAAAAAAGCTGTTTCAGAATAATAAACATAGTATGATATCATTTTGGTAAAAAAACAAACAATCCTGTCCCCCCCCACCCCATGAGCAAGCAAACAAAGCCTTATAAATGTACGTAAAAGAATAATGTTGGGTGGCATTAAGTGGACCCATTTATTGGGGTGAGTCCCACATTGCAACCTCAGGAGATTTCTGAAGACTGAGAACAGTGCACTTTCTGCTATTGCCCTATTGCACTGCTATCCCATTTGCTTATTTTCCATTATTTATAAAACCTAATATACAAGTTTGGGCTTTTATAGTAATAATAATATTCCCCTCAGGCAAATTGACAATTAGATGAAGCCTTTGCAAAGAGGCACGCATAGGCTTAAATGTCATTAACACTTCTTCCATACCAATACTAATGTTTCTGAACTCTTTCAGCAGAGTCAATGGGCAAGTGTGCTACATGGACATATTCATATTAAAATATTCAAAAGTTGAATGCTGAGAATTTTGTTCTCAAAATCTTTCAATTTTGAATGGCTGTTAATCTTTGAGAAAGAATCTGGTGTGTGGCCAAGTCACTTTCTATTAGGTAAGTTTGACACTTGGGTAAAAACAATAACTTGTTCATGCCATTAGGATGCTCTTACTTAAGTGCACTAGTAATGGGCTAAATGACTCTCCATGTTACATTTATTCCCAGGGAGATTCTTAGAAAGAACCGAGTTCATTATGCTCACTGATGCTGTGATATTAGGAATTAACAGAGAAACCAAGCAATCATGAGGAGATACACGAGTGGGAGAAGGACAAAGAAGTAAGGCAGCCTAACGCAATAGAAAATGCCTCTGCTTGGTGTCTAGAGACCTGTACTATAGACCCAGTTGTGCTTTGAGTTTGTCTAAGTCTGCCAAGTCCCTTTCACTCTCCACGCTGTTATCTCCTCATCTAAGAAGTGAGATACTTGTCTTAGGTCATGGATTTTCAACCAATGATTTTCAAATTCCTAGTATTCCATGAAGCTTCCTCAGGGGTTGTAGTTGAGGGAGAGAGCAGAAAACAAACAAAGTAGGGCCCTATTCTTCCCAGGCCTGATTAAACCAAAGCAAATCCCTTCTCTCTGTTTTATATGTGTGCGAAAAAGGAGTTAATATTGCTGACTTGACAGCTATGCTGTGAAATACCTGCTTACAAGGTTGGTCCATGGCTGGTGTCTGTGAACTTGGATTTAGGGAGGATTTTTATTCTCTAACTGTTAAGAGAGGCTTGCTGTGCCTAAATTGTTTTTACAAGCAATATGTTTTATGCTGAACACTTGATTTCCTTCTAGGAGTCTGTAATTTGAGTGTGTGCCAGGCAGAGAGTGCCTATAAGACTAGATCCAGGTAAAAGCACTGGGCATTGAGTCTCTAATGAGCTCCCCTGATAGATAGCATTTCGTACATGCTGTCACAACTCATTGCTGGGGGCAGGGAATTAGGTGCAGCCTGAGTAACTTCACTGGGAGAGGACTCTTGGAGTCTAGTGGCTGATTCCCTCTAAATTTCATCCCATGTGCCTTTTCCCCTTGCAAATTTTGCTTGTAATTTTTAATTGTAATAAATCATAGCTGTGAGTATGATTATATCCTGAGTCCCGTAAGTCATCAAACCTGTGGGTGCTCTTAGGAACTCCCGATCCAATATACTAGGGTCATATGTAACACTTTGTTTGAAGTAGCAAAGTGGAAAATATCTGCACTATATTATTTCGTTTTTCTCAAAATTCTGTGGTTGCAAGTACAGATGGAAGATGTTACAGTAAACTTGCTTTAATTCAGTTTTCACTTTGTTAACAGGAGTGTGATAAGTTGACTTATGTACTCTAATTTAGACATTTTCTTAATCCTGATTTCTGAGGATATGAACCCCTTTGTAAATAAAACCTCTTGAAGATGTTATTTTTTATTTTTAGTTAAGGTGTGGCCCAACTGAAACAGGGTGGGCCTTAATCCAGGTTACTGGAGGACACATAGAAAGAAAGCTACAGGAAAGAGCAAGCAAGAAGCCAGAAGTCTTCTGGAACCCAGGAGAGAAAGGAGAGAGTATTGCCATGTGACAGGAAGCAGAGATGCAAGCAGGGAACTCCAAGGCTTGCAATAAGACAATACCAGAATGCTCATGATCCCAGGAAGAAGCAACTCTTCTAGCCTCCAAAACTGTAAGACAATATATCCCCATTGTTTAAGCCAATCCATTGTATGGTATTTGACATAGCAGCTGGGAAAGGAAGACAATGAGTGTTTCCCTAAGTACTTTCTGCAAAACCTGTCTGATGCTAATTTAAAAGGATAGGGGCTGGGGTGGCTGCTAAGCGGGCAAATATGTTTTATAAGGCCATTGTTGCAGAACTTCACAGAGCCTTTTATATATTTATGCATACTGTGAGCTTCAGACAGGACACAGTAAACAGTCTTCCCCATACTTCTTGTGCTTTATCTTGTGTGACCTGATTCGTGCTGTGTCCACCTTCCAACACATTTCCATTATGATTCCTGGAAGCTATTATTTCATATGGTAAATCTTTCCACATCTTCAGCCTTATCTCTGAATGTTATTTCACTTTTTGACTTATCTACAATCTCTCATAGTTCAAGAACCTTGGGGTAAAGAACAGTATCTGTGTTTTGCTGCCCGTTGCCACATCCAGGGCATTCTTACTTCAATACATTTTCTATCATCAAGCCTATTCCACATTGGTTTTAGTGAACAGCATCATCATTGTAGTTGATTATATTATTATTTATCAGTATTTCTGCCTTTCTCTGGGAGTGTTATACTTCTCTATCCCGTTGACATCAGGCTTGGCTATATGACTTGTTCTGGTCAATGAAATCTGAGCATAAGTGACATTCATCTTTTCTGACCAGAAGCTTTTGGAGAAAGTGTGTTTTTTTTTTTTTACCATGTCCTCTTTCCTTCTTCCCTAAAATGGATTATGTTTCAGATAGAGGTATTCTGATAGCCTAGGCCCCAGGGTGTAAACATTGGTGGGTGAAGCCATAGCCAACCCACAATGGACATGTATCATTAGCAAGAAATAAACTTTTGTTGCTGCAAGCCACTGAAATTTTGAGGGTGGAAGTAATTTGTTACTGTGGCCTAATCTAACCTATCCTATTTACATCATCCATTCCAGCCAATATTTGGATATTATCTTTGACTTCTCTCTCTTTCCCTCATCCATTGCACAAACATATCACCAAGTCATACTACCTTTTAAAGATCTCTATAGAACATTCACATTTTCATTCTCGTTGCCACTAAATTGGCTCAAGCCATCCATGAGAAGCACTCCTGTGTACCTAATTATCTTGCCTGTTCCTCCAGTCCAATTGGATTTTCTCCTAGGAGATAGAAATGGGAAACAAGAATTCTAGATAGAGTAAATGAGCATGTAAACTTGAATTTGAAGTGAGGAAACTGAAACTATTGAACTATATTCCAGTAGCCTTGATTTTTATTATTTTTTTTTTTGGTGGGGGGTTGCTTACACATTTTTATTCTTCTTTCTCAACAAGCTATGAAAAGTCCTACATTTGATTTTTTTAAATAAAATTTTTGAGAAATCTTCACACACATACAGTCCATACATGGTACACAATCACTGACTCACAATATCATCACATAGTTATTTATTCATCACCATGATCATTTTTAGAACTTTTGCACCACTCCAGAAAAAGAAATAAAAAGAAAAAACTCATACATCCCATACTCCTTACCTCATAGCCCTCCCCCTCACTGACCATTACCCATTTTTTTACCCTTTATCCCTCCCCATTTATTTATTTATTATCCTTATTTTTTCA
The DNA here is from genome assembly GCA_004026745.1 of Myrmecophaga tridactyla. Classification (NCBI taxonomy): domain Eukaryota; kingdom Metazoa; phylum Chordata; class Mammalia; order Pilosa; family Myrmecophagidae; genus Myrmecophaga; species Myrmecophaga tridactyla. The sequence goes on along the minus strand of PVIY010037796.1, from coordinate 14,011 downwards.
CTCATCTGTCCATACCCTGGATAAAAGGAACATCAGACACAAGGTCTTCACAATCACGTGTTCACATTGTAAAAGCTACAACTTTTACAGTGCAAAAGTTCTAAAAATGATCATGGTGATGAATAAATAACTATGTGATGATATTGTGAGTCAGTGATTGTGTACCATGTATGGACTGTATGTGTGTGAAGATTTCTCTTTGGCCACAGTAACAAATTACTCAAAAATCAAGGCTACTGGAATATAGTTCAATAGTTTCAGTTTCCTCACTTCAAATTCAAGTTTACATGCTCATTTACTCTATACAATTGTCTTCAAGAATCAGGGCTACTGGAACACAGCTTAACAGTGTCAGGTACTTTCCTCCAGCCACTTGAACACACTGTAAACTAAAAAGGGATATCTATATAATGCATAAGAATAATCTCTAGGATAACCTCTCAACTCTGTTTGAAATCTCTTAGCCACTGAAACTTATTTTGTCTCATTTCTCTCTTCCCCCTTTTTGTTGAGAAGACTTTCTCAACCCTATAATGCTGGGTCCTGGCTCATCCCCAGGCATCATGTCCCACACTACCAGGGAGATCTACACCTCTGGGAGTCATGTCCCACATAGAGGGTAGGGCAGTGAGTTCATCTGCCGAATTGGCTTAGAGAGAGATGCCGCATATGAGCCACAAGAGAGATTCTCTGGGGGTAACTCAGGCATAATTATAAGTATGCTTAGCTTCTCCTTTGCAAGAATAAGTTTCACAGGGGTGAAGCCCAAGATTGAGGGCTCAGCCTATTGAAACTGGTTGCTCCCACTGCTTACAAGAATATCAAGAATTCCCCAGAGGGGAAGTTGTATATTTCCTCCTTTCTCCCCAGTCTCCCAAGAGGAACTTGCAAATTCTCTTTTATTCTCTGCCCAAGTTACTCTGGGATACGTTAGGCATCACACTAACTTGTACAAACCAACAAGATGTCATGCCCTATTCAAGATTCCATGTAATTATGGTGGTCAACTAAACTGACCATACAAGTTAAATTAGGTAATGCACTACCCAAAATATAAATTTTGCACCAAATAGTCCTATCCAGATCACCTTCATTCATATTTCTAGTCTAAGTCTGATCACTTTTTTCTACTTTTTTTTTTAACAGTTACTGTATGGGGTAATGCTGACTTTCATAGCTTCAGAGCTCTAACTCTGAGTCTCAAGTGTCACATAAATACCTAAAGTTTCTTGGAATGGCCAGGTTATTTACAAACAGCTCAGTGTGTCAGAATTTAGAAATAAGTTACAGCTCCTGAGTGTATGTGACTGCTGTAAGAGTTTACAATCTAGGACATTTTCCAGTAGGCCCTGACTTGTTAACCCATGCTCTTGACTTCAGTTCTCTGAGTTTGTATATTATAGTTAGCCCTTATGAGTAAGGTGTGATGGTATTTGTCTTTTTGTTTCTGCCATTTCATTCAACATATTGCCCATAAGATTCATTCAACTAGTTGCATGCCACACAACTACATTCCTTCTTGCAGCTGCTCAGTAGTACGTTGCATGTATACACCACAATTCCCCCTTCCTTCCCTCAGTCGTTGTACCCTTAGGCCACCTTCATCCATTGCAAATTGTGAACACTGCCGCCATAAACACTAGTGTGCAAGTATCCATTCATGTCCTCACTCTCAATTTCTCCAACAACAGGTTGCAAGATCACATGGCGACCACACTGCCCTCCAGAGTACCTGTGATTCTTGAAGACAATTATATAGCTTTTATAGTGTGACCATGTGATTGTGAAAAACTTGTATCTGATGCTCTCTTTATTCAGGGTATGGACAGATGAGTGAAAAAGTAAGGACAAGAAATAAATAAATAGTAGGGGGGGATAAGAAGTGAAAAAAATTGGGTAGATTTCAATACTAGTAGTCAATGAGCATGAAGGGATAAGGAGAATGGGATGTATAGGCTTTTCCTTTGTCTTTTTATTTCTTTTTCTGGAGTGATGCAAATGTTCTAAACATGATCTTGATGACAAACACATAACTATGTAAGAAAAAATTGATAATGGGTATGTATGCACAACTATGTGATGATACTGTGACCCAGTGATTAAATACTTTGTATGGTTTGTGTGGTGTATGAATATACCGCAATAAAATTGAAATTAAAGAAAAAACATTCAAAGCAGTAAAAAACAAAACAAACAAACAAACAACAACAAAAACAAGGCTTTCCAAAACTTGCTACCAGCACCTTTTTCTGGCCAGACTCAGGAGATGACAGTCACCCCAGGAAGCCAAGGTTTGAGTCATTGAGGGAATACTTAGGCCCAAAGGCCTTCCCAGGTGCTTCTCTCATCATGTCAGAAGTGATGGGAAAGAAAGGCGTGGGAGTGCAGGTAGGTGGGGAGAGAGGCAGTCCCCAGGTTCCTTGGGGACTTCCCTGGTAAAGGGAAGATATCTTAGCAGATACCTTTTGCTTATCAGGAGGCAAGTGAAGCCCTCCAGATCCACCTCCTCTTCTCTCCTTGCCCCAGTTGCTACTGCCAGCCATAGCTGCCTGGTGTCTACATTTTTAAACAAAATGTATATCAAGGAGTTTTCAAAATATCACAATCATTGGCATACAATTTAAAACAACCATTTAAGGTGATGGAGAAGCAGCTTACAGATTTGGGCCAAGCAGTTAAAAACCATTTGTCCCAGGCCATGTTCCCCTTACCATCCTTTGGAATTGTCTCTGTGGTAGTTAGATTCAGTTGTCAACTTGGCCAGGTGAAGGTACCTAGTTCTGTTGCTGAGGACATGAGCCAATGGTACGGGAACCTCATCTGTTGCTAATTACATCTGCAGTCAGCTAGGAGGCATGCCTGCTACAATGAATGACGTTTGACTTAATTGGTTGGTGCTTAAATGAGAGAGCGCAATGTAGGATGACCCAAGCAGCTCAGCATACCTCATCTCAGCACTCGCAGCTCAGCCCAGGCCTTTGGAGGTGCAGAAAGGAATCACCCTGGGGAAAGCTGTTGGAACCCAGAGGCCTGGAGAGAAGGCCAGCAGAGATCACCCTGAGCCTTCCCATGTAAGAAAGAACCTCAGTGGAAAGTTAGCTGCCTTTCCTCTGAAGAACTAACAAAATAAATCCCCTTTTATTAAAAGCCAATCCATCTCTAGTGTGTTGCATTCCGGCAGCTAGCAAACTAGAACAGTCTCCCAGGCATCCATACTCTCCTTGCTCTTTTCTCCACAGTTCTGGCCTCTCTCCCCTGACTCTAAATTCTGACTAGCCACCCTTCTTGGTTTACCAGATTGGATCAATATATATTAGAAAGTAGCTTTTTCTCCCCAACCAACTCCAAACTGTTAATACATTGAGTTGATAAATATGTCTTTTTCTGTGGAACTTTCAGACCCTTGGTATATATCAGCTCCCTTGGCTACTGACAGTGAATTTACTTGGAGCAGGGAAAGAAAAGCATTGTCCATATAGTATAAACCTGATTACTTCTCCAAAGTGGACTGGACAAATTCCATTCCTGGTAACCAAGTTAGAGCTTCCAGGTTTGCTAACAAACTACTGCTCCTCTGACTCTGCAGGTAGAAAAGCTTCAGGTTTCTAAGAGCTACATAAAACCCTAGTTTGCTCTCTGAAGTAAACTGACTCTATCAAAACATGAGTAAATAGCAACGAGAGTGAATGCAGATAGAATGAAATTGGAAGGAAAATGTTAATTATGGTTTTCTCTGAGAGACAGAACTAGGAATTATTTTTACTTTATTTTTTATCCTTTCTAAACTGCAGGTTTTTTTTTAAAACAACAATAAATTTTACTTTATAATTGGCAAAGCTTGGAAGACAACCACTACCATTCAAGTCAATGCAGAGAATGGATACAATCCTGCTTGAGATTAGCCAAAAAAAAAAAATTCTTGATTAATTTATCACATTGGTTATTATAGTGCTATGTCCATTATAAGACCCCACAATTTAAAGCTTATCATGGGATATATTGGAAAGATGCTTATAGCTACAAAATCACAACACCTGACTAAGAGAGGCTTAAATAGTAGGGATTTGTTCTTTTATTCTGATTAGACTCTGTAGGTAGGTTCTGATTCTCTGTAATTCTTTTGAACTCCTCTTATAGTCACAGAATGGCTGCTGGGATTCCATGCATTGTGTATTCCAATGATGAAAGCAGAAAGAAAGGGAAGGTTTCTATTTTATGAGAAAAGAAAATGTTTCCTAGAAGTCCTCTTTGCATACCATTGGTCAGGGAAGCTAGGAAACTGAATATCTGGTATCTTCAATCTCTGCAGTGGAAAGCAGTCTCTTCCCACTAATAGGTATCATGGGTCTCATAGCTGTGGGGAAGGCAACCAGAAGTGTTTGTCACAGCAGAGAACTGAGAGGAGGCCTAAAGCAGGCTATATCTAAGAATGTTAAGACCTTTATAAAAATCTGAGATATTTTTTTATCCTGAAGGAAGAAGACTAAGAGTCAGATTAATAACAGACCTTGGAAGTATGATTTTTTTTTTTGGCATGTGCAGGGTCCAGGAATCGAACCCGGGTCTCCGGCATAGCAGGTGACAATTCTGCCACTGAGCCACCATTGCACTGCCCAAAAGTATGAAATTTTTGTATGACAAATATCAACCCACTATCTGTTACATGCAAGCCATTATTCTAGGTGCTCTTAAACAAATGGAAGTGTGAAAAAGGGAAAGGAACAACATCTCCTACATAGTTACAACTAGTTAGGTACCGTGCTAGGTGACTTAAATATGTCCCATTTACACCTTTAAGCAAGCTATTATTGGATTTGTTTTAACAGATGAGGAAATGGAGGCCTCAGGACACCAGACCTTATTTGCCATCTTCCCCTCTTGAGCCCCAAAAGTTCTTCTTTTACTTCAAACCAAGCGCATACCTAGTGTACAATGAGCAAAACTTCTTCTGGGGGGAAAAACTTAACCAGGTTACACAAGAATATATAGACTACGACTAAGTAAAAATGTGAGCTTATATACTGATAAAAGGTAATGGAGGTGAATATGGATGTATTCAAAGTTGACTAGACTTTCTTTATTTCCCCTTTAAATATGCTTAAGCTTATGTTTTTTGTTGTGATAACATATTAAACATAAAATTTGCCATTTTAATAATTTTTAAGTCTACAGTTCAGTGCAATAACACATTTATAATGTTGCACCAAACATTAGCAAAACTTTTCATCACCCAAAGCAGGAATTCTGCACCCACTAAGCAATAACTCTCCATTCCACCTCCTTTCCAGCCCTTGTAACCTCTAATCTGCTTTCTGTCTCTATGAGTTTGTTTATTCTAGATATTTCATATAAGTGGAGTCACACAATATTTGTCCTTTTTTGTCTGGCTTATTACATGTAGCATAATGTTTGTATCATGTCAGAACTTTGTTCCTTTTTATAACTGTATAATACTCCATTTTATGTATAAACTACTGTCCATTCATCTGTTGATGGATATTGGGTTGTTTCCATCTTTTGGCAATTGTGAATAGTACCATTATTAACATTGGGCTCCAAGTATTTGAGTCCCTGCTTTCGATTCTTTCAGGAATATACCAAACAATGGGATAGCTGGGTAATAAAGTAATTCTATGCTTAACTTTTTGAGGACACACCAAATGTTTTCCATAGTGCATGCACTGTTTAACATTCCCACCAGCAATGCATGGGGGTTTCTATTTCTCCCCATCCTCCCCAACACTTGTTATTTTCCATTTTTTAAATAATAACATCCTAGTGGGTGTGAAGAGAAATAGCTCATTATGGTCTGGATTTGCATTTCCCTAATAGTTAATGATGATGTAATTAGCATCTTTTATGTGCTTATTGGCCATTTTTATATCTTCTTTAGAGAAATTTCTATTCAGGCTCTTTGCCCATTATTTTTAAAAAATATTTTTATTGATAAAACTTAACATACAAACATTCTTAACATACAAACATTCCGTACATGCTGTACAATCAGTGGCTCACAATATCATCACATAGTTGTGTATTCATCACCATGATCACTTTTTTGAACATTTGCATTACTCCAGAAAAAGAAATTAAAAAGAAAAACTCATAGTTACTATGCCCCTTATCCCTCCGTCTCATTTCCATCTACCCAATTAATTTTAACCTTTGTTCCCCCTATTATTGTTTTTTATACATATTTTTTACACATCTGTCCATACCTTCCATAAAAGGAGCATCAGACACAAGGTTTTTACAATCACACAGTCACATTGTGAAAGGTATATCATTATACAATCATCTTCCAGAAACAAAGCTACTGGAATACAGCTTTACAGTTTCAGATACTTCCCTCTAGCCACTCCAATACACCATTAACTAAAAAGGAGATATCTATATAATGCGTAAGAATAACTTCCAAGATAACCTCTTGACTCTGTTTGAAATCTCTCAGCCACTGACACTTTATTTTTTCTCATTTCTCTCTTACCCCCTTTTGGTCAAGAAGGTTTTCTCAATCCCTTGATGCTGGGACATGTCTCATCCCAGGATTTCTGTCCCATGTTGCCAGGGAGATTTATACCCCTGGAAGTCATGTCCCACATAGTGGGGGAGGGCAGCTAGTTCACTTGCCATGTTGGCTTAGAGAGAGAGGCCACATCAGAGCAACAAAAGAGGTTCTCTGGGGGTGACTCTTAAGCCTAATTTAAGTAGGCTTAGCCTATCCTTTGCAGGAATGTTTCATCAGGGTGAATCCCAAGATCAAGGACTAGGCCTTTGGATTTGGTTGTCCCCACTGCTTGCGAGAATATCAGAAATTCTCCAAATGGGGAAGTTGACTATTTCCTCCTTTCTCCCCATCCCCCCAAGGGGATTTTGCAAATATTTCTTTATTCACTGTCCAAATCACTCTGGTATTATTGGGGCATCACACTAATCTGAACAAACCAACACAATATCATGTCCTACTCAAGATTCCATGTATTTATGGTGTTCAAGTTGTCCACTATTTAATTGGGTTGTCTTTTTGTTGCTGAGTTGTAGTAGTTCTTTATTTATTCTGGATATTAACCCTTTATTGGTTTTATGGGTTCCAAATATTTTTAGTTTTAATTTTTTATTTTAGTTTTACTTTGGATTAAGTCCTATTTATCTAACCTTTTTATTCTGTTGCTGATACTTTTGGTTTAAAGTCTTAGAAACCGTTGCCTAAATATAAGGTCCTGAAGATGTTTCCCTATGTTTCGTCTAGAAGTTTGATAGTTTTGGTTCTTTGATCCACTTTGAGTTAATGCTACTATGGACATTAATGTACAGATATCTATTTGAGTCCCCACTGAGTGGGACTGGTGGGTCACATGGTAATTCTTTGTTCAATTTTCTGAGGAAATGCCATGCTATTTTCCACAAAACCTGCACCATTTTACACTCCAACCAACAGTGTATGACTGTCTCAATATCTCCACATCCTTAACAGCACTTGCTATTTTCCATTTTTTAAACAGTAACCATCTAGTGGTTTTGAAGTGGTAGCTCATTGTGGTTTTGATTTGCATTTATTTATTCATATGCCATTACTTTTTGAACAATAGGATGACATTCACGTAATTCACTCGTATTTCAAGTATAGAATTCTAATAAGTCAAAGTGCTGTCATTCTTCTCTCTGTGTGTGTGTGTGTACTTTTCATATGTGTAATGATCCTGGGAAATGCCATGCAACCACTTGAATGTAGCCACTGATCTCCAGAACATTAAGATAGCCAACCAACCACGTGGTAGATTGAAGGTGTATGTACCTCAGGAAAGATCATTTTCTTAAAGCCAATCCATATCTGTGGGTGTGGACCCATTGTAAGTCAGATCTTTTGATGAATAGGATCTTAAGTTGGGATTTGACCCACATCATTCAGGGTGGCTCTTAGTTCGCTTACTGCAGTCATTTATAAGGGGATAAAAGACAAAGAGAAGACACAGAAGGAAGCCCTAGAGAAGCTGAGAGAGAAAAGCCATAGAGGCAGAGAGAGGACACACAGAAAACAGAGGGAAACCTGAGAAGCTGAGAGGAAGCAGCCGGAAGCTGAAAGTAACAAAACCAGGGAGGGAAAACCAGCAGACACCACCACGTGCCATCCCATGTGACAGAGAAGTCTCCAGGTGTCATCCTTTTGGTGGGTTGGTTTGGACATTTTTATAGCCTCAGAACTATAAACTTGTAAGCTATTAAATCTGCATTGTAAAAAGCTAGTCCATTTCTGGTATATTGCATTTCAGCAGTTTTAGCAAACTATCTTATGGTTGGAAATAATGTTCATGTCCTTGGAAGAGGTAGAAAATGAACTTCAATTCATTGGATATTAAGAAAAACTTGATCAATTGTCTATAAATCTCATACTCAGTAGTTAAATGCAATCATTATCTTGTTTTTAATGAATCAGGAGTGGTCTGAAACCTTCTAAATCCACTAACTTGCTGGCAGCACAAAGAGCCTTCCAATACACTGTGCCTAATACTCTGGGTTTGAGCAAAAAAATCTAAAGACAAATGAAAGGCCCTGTTTAGCTTGTCAATGAGCCATATTAATCTTTTTTTTTTGGACTTACTGCTGTTTTTCTTCATATATATATATATATATATATATATATATATATATATATATATGTATATATCAGTGTTCCAACCATATTTGGTCCTTTCATATTTAACATTCAGGGCACATGTAATCAGCTGTTTTTTTATTCAAATGTACACATTTCTTTTCCATAAATGTTATGTGTACTCTCAGAATGAACCAAGCTATGTATGATGCTAAATTATGGTAGTTAGAAAATATTAAAAAAGCTTTAATCTGCAGATAGAGGCCTAATTTATATTTACCAGATCCTTCCACCCCAATAGATGAGCTTCTTCCTCTCCTTCTCTTACATTTCCAAATAAACTTTTCTTGAACCTGAAAAGTTCCAAAGTTCCTGCTAACCTTGGAACCTGATGGCTATTGGCAATTTTACCTGTATTTTGCTGCTCTGCAGTTGCTATGCAAAATAACAAAGGGCAAGGGTTCTGGAGAAAATAACAGATAATTTCTCATAGACATAGATGAATAATGGTTATCTTGAAAGAGCTATATTTTATTCATAAACCGACCCCATCAAAAAAACAGAAACAGAGGCAATTTGGATGAAATTAAACAAAAAGAGGTATAGATGGGGAGAATATTCTAAGAGAATAAATTTTACAAACTGCCTCAAGAATGCTTCATTCTAGGCTACCAGGGGATGGGGTAGGGATAGGGAATGGGAGGTTAAGGCTTATAATGTACTGGATTCCTATTTGGGATGATTAGAATAGCTTGGTAATGCATGGTGGTGATGGTAGTACAACACTGAAATATTTTCTGAATGTGATTAAAAGAGGAAATGTTAGATTGTATATATGGTAACAACAGACATTTTTAAAAAATCAATGGAAGTACACTACACAACCAATAAGTCCTAAATTAAACCATGGACAATAGTTAATAGTACAATTATTAAAGTGTGCTATCATCCATTGTAGCAAACGTATCACCCCAACTGAAGATGTTAATAATAGGGTGGTATATTGGAATCCTGTACTTTATGCATGATTGTTCTGTAAACCCACAAATTCTCTAAGGAAAAAAGAGCCTCGTTTGTGCAGATCATCAGAGCAACTTAGAGACAAGATAAAATAAGGATGGGGAACTTCTGAACAGATAGATGTCTGTTCAAAGTCTCGTTCTGCTAAAAACAGAACACTGTTAAATTCTGCCCTGATAATCACTTTCTCTCCTTGTGCCTGGTGACAAAGTGAGAGGAACTCTTACGTGGCCCTAATTCTAAAAAGCAAGGCAGAAATTATGATGATATGGAAATGGTAGAATTCTGAGTTTTGATGTGGAGAGTATCAGAATGAAAGAAGGAAAAGCTAAGAAATAATCATGCGTATATCCTAAACTGTAAGTAAGCAGTTTAAAAAAAACTCAGAAAAAAGATAATTAAATGGCCAGAGAATAAAGGATCCTCTTTCTCTTCAATCAAGATTATTCCAAATGCAGAAGAAAATGCTAAAATGTAGCATTTTAGTACTTAATGATAAAGGAAGCCTATTGAAATTTAATATTTTTAAAGGGTATGAGCTGCTTTTCTATCTTTGGATTCCACGATGCTTAGAGAGGGCCCACTTTTTCTTCCAGCCATAAAGGAGGAGGATAGTCTGGAATTATCTTCCCACCATAAACAACTAGAAAAAAAAAATGGAGGAAATATAAGAAACAGTGGTTGGCTGCAATCCCCGTGAAAAGGGAAACAAAAGAGGTGTGCCCTATCATTGTCTAGGATTTCAGGATTGGAATAATTTTTGGACTGTGGCACAGGGAGAATCTGGCAGTCTTCCTGAATTAAAGAGATAAAGATTAGAGTTTACGTAGATAGAATTTGTAGGACAAAGTGCTCAAGAATCAGAACTACACAGAGAAAGAACTCCAGAAATCTGTAATGTGGGTCCTTCATGTTTGGGCAAAATGCCAATCTGTAAATTGGAGTGAGGCTATATGAAATTGGAAAATAAAAATTTCTGAGGAAGGAGAAATTACCAGAGAGCTATAAGACAAATAGTCCCCAAGCTCATACAGGGCTAAATCATTATTCAAATAAACTAAAAGCAACCAAACTGGAGAGACCTCACTGAGTACAAAGGACATTCAGTAGAGACCCCAAAGGGTTACAACTTAGAAATAGGGCTAAATTAGGTCTAGAAAAACACTACTGTAGATCTACCCTTAAAAGACTACAACCTCAAAGCGGTCAAATTAATTTGTAATTAATTAACTGCAAGGCAGAAAATATTCAATAATTATTGAAGAATACAACAACATCCAACACAAAACAATATAAAGTTCACAATGCCCTCTATACAATAACAAATTGTTAGTCACACAAAAAAGCCTGAAAATGTGACCTATATAACCAAGAGAAAAATCACCCAATAGGTAGACCCATAATGAAATAAACCCATCTTTGGAAGAGATGATAGAATTAGTGGACCAAGACGTCAAAATAGCTATGAAAAAAATATATTATATATGATCAAAGGTATAAAGGAAACATTCAAGAACATGATAGGGAGAGAAATGTAAGATATAAAAAATACCTAAATTGAACAAGTAGACTTAAAAAATTAAAAATCTGAAATGACACATTCACTGGATGTGGTTTTTACTCCAGAAGAAAAGATCAGTAAACTCAAAAAACATAGCAATAGAAAATATCCATAAGGAAACGCAGAAAAAAAAAGTGGAAAAGAAATGAACAGAGCATTAGCGAGCTGTGGGAAATATCAAGCAGTCTACATACGTATATTTAGATTCCATAAAGAAGAGGAGAAGAGAAAGTAGAAAAATGAAGAAATGTTGGCAAAAAGTTTTCCAAATTTGGTGAAGAGTATAAACACATAATTCCAATAAGATCAATGAGCAGTGAGCAGAATAAACATAAAGAAAACCATACTGAAGTATATCAGTATCAAACTTCTGAAAAAAAAGTGATAAAGAGAAAATCTAAAAAGCAGACTGAGAAAAAAGATGCATGAAATACAGAGGAATAAAGAAAGATAAGAATGACCTCAGATATCTCCTTAGAAATTCTGTAAGCTGGAAGACATTGGAGTGACATCTTTAAAACAATGAAAGAGAAATACTGTCTACTGAGAGTGCTATACCCAGTGAAAATATATTTCAAAAATGAAGACAAAAGAAACAAGTTTTCAAATATACACTAGGTATTATATATGCAAAGTAATGACATGGTACTTGAGGTAAATTTAATTGTGCCCCCTCCCCCCAAAAAAGAGATATGCCATGTCCTAATCTCTAGAACCTGTGAATGTTACCTAATTTGGAAAACAGATATTTGCAAATGTAAATAATTTATGGGTTTTAAGATGAGGAGATTGTCCTGAGGTTGTTTTTTTTTAACATGGGCAGGCACCGGGAATTGAACTTGGGTCTCTGGCATGGCAGGCGAGAATTCTGCCTGCTGAGCCACCATCCCACCGCACTGTGAATGTATCTTAAATCCAAGGATAAGAGCACTTATAGGAATAAGGAAAAGGGAGGTTTGACACAGAATAAGAGGAGGCCATGTGACTATGGAGTCAGAGGCTGGAGGAATGGAGCCACTAGTCAAGAAATGCTGACTGCCACCAGAAGCTGGAAGAGGCAGAGGATAGAGTCTACCTTGGTGCTTAGAGAAATGGAGCTCTGCTGACACCATGATTTCAACCACCAGGTCTACAGAACTACAAGGATTTCTGTTGTTTTAAAACACCCAGTCTGCGTTTTTGTTAGAACAGCCACAGGAAACTTACACAGGCTCTTTCACTTACTATACCATGGTCATCTTTTCAAATAATCTATTCCATTTGACTTGTAGGAGTCACATAGTATTTCAATGTGCTTGTGTACCATGATCTGTTTTTCTAGACATTTGAACAAAGAATCTGTTCAAAATTTTCTGTATGATAATACTTTACTTACGGAAATGTGTACGATAAATTCCTAGATGTGGAAGAGCTGGATCAAAAGAATAAGCCCATTATATTTTAAATCCTTATTGTTATATTAGCCCATAAAAGTGATGTTTGGGAATTTCAATTTCAACCAACACTAGATATAAGACAAATAGTGAATCTTTTCTAATCTTGTGGATGAAAAAAAGTTTTCAGAAAAACAAAAACTGAGAGATTTCAGTGTCTGTTGTTCTTACTAAATACATGAAGTTGTATGATATAATATGAATGTAGAATGTGATAAGATTATTTTGTTGTTAATCCAGGAAAAATTACTAAAAAATTAAAAAGTCAAATTAATAAACCAGTAGTGGAAATAAAGTGGATTTATAAAAATTTTCAACTAATCCAAAAGAAGGGAGAAAAATATAGCACAGATGGGACAAATAGGACACAAATAACAAGATTTAGATTTAGATCCAACCATAGAAATAATTAAATAAAATGTAGAGTCTAAAAACTACAGCTATAAGTCCAAGTTTATCAGATTTGATAAAAAAAAAGATCTGGATATAGATTTCTACAAACATGGAACTTCAAATACAAAGATTAAAGTGAATTAAAAGCAAAAATGGATCAAAAGATAGATCATATAAACACTAATCAAAAGAAATCTAGAGTGGCTATATTGATTAAAGTGGAATTAAGAACAAGGAGTATTGGGCGGCTGCCATGGCTCAGCAGGCAGAGCTCCGACCTGCCGTGCTGGAGGTCTGGAGTTCGATCCCTGGTGCCTCCTGCCCATATGCAAATTAAAAAAAAAAAAAAGAACAAGGAGTATTATTAGTAATAGAAAATGACATTTCATCATGATAAAGGGGCCAAGTTATTGGGAAGACATACAATGCTAATGCCTCTGCATCTAAAAATAGAGCTTCAAAATATTTGAACCAGCAATAGGTAGAACTAAGAGAAATAAACAAATCAACAATTTAATTGGATATTTCAGTAACTAATTAATAGAACAAGGCAAAAAAAAAAAAATCAGAAAACTATAGGAGACCTAAATAACACCCAAATAGCAAGTGTTGTAGTTTGCTAGCTGCTGGAATGCAACACACCAGAGATGGATTGGCTTTTAATAAAAGGGGATTTATTTTGTTAGTTCTTCAGAGGAAAGGCAGCTAACTTTCCACTGAGGTTCTTTCTTACATGGGAAGGCACAGGGCAATCTCTGCTGGCCTTCTCTCCAGGCCTCTGGGTTCCAACAACTCCCCGGCGTGATTTCTTTCTGCATCTCCAAAGGCCTGGGCTGTGCTGCGAGTGCTGAGATGAGGTATGCCGAGCTGCTTGGGCTGTGCTAAGTTTAGCTCTCTCGTTTAAGCACCAGCCAATAAATCAAACATCATTCATTGCAGCAGGCATGCCTCCTAGCCAACTGCAGATGTAATGAACAACAGATGAAGTTCACGTACCATTGGCTCATGTCC